>JMFS01108324.1:0-66512 GCA_000699545.1 Podiceps cristatus
TGAAATATAAAATATAATAACAATTTAAATTAATTAAACATATAAATGCATCTAACTTACTTAAATCCTAGTAAAGCTCCTTTGTCTCTTTAACATATACTCACTTCCGGGCTATTTTTGCTATCTTCTTGATGTTAAAACTGCTGGCATTTATACACTATACTTTCCAAGTCCTTTGCTGTTCTTGTGGTTGCCACCAGTAGCACTGTCTGTCACATTTGCAGCCAGGCTCAGATCTCACTCCCCAGGTCAGGAAAGTTCAAACAGTGACTTTAACCAGTTGCTGGAGAGTCTGACAGTCACCCGGCACATCCCAACACCCTGATTTTACAAAGTGATGGCAGGTCCTTTGGTGGGCAATTACCACAGTAGCCCAAAGATAATTCAAACATACACTAACACTATCCAAGAGCTCTGGTTTTCCTGGGCAGGGATGAGAAGTGCTTCTCCTCCCAGTTCAGTAATACCTGGGTACTCACAGATGAGTTGTTCTACTCCTGCTCATGCTACTACTGCATCTTGTTTTGACTAACATTATAAAGCAATTGAAATGACTGAAAGATTATGTGGTCAATATCTTTAAAAAAACCCAAACAAACCAAACCCACAACAAAAACAAAAAACAAAACAACAAATTTTGATATACCTTAAAAGGGATTAGCAGAAAAGCCATGGACCAATTGTATCAAAAAGACCCATCTCCTGGGAGATGGAACAAACTTGAGGGGAAAAAAAGAAAAAAGTGAGCATTTTGCATTCAAGAATATTGCAATGAAAACAAAATATATATAAAAATAAGAATATTTCAGGTTTTCAGCTTGGTATATAGCTGATGTGGTTCACCTGCAATCATTCTTTGAGGAATTGTGCAGCATAAGCACATGGTATAGACCTGTCTTTTCCTCTGAGACTAAATGTAGACTTCATTGTGTATCTTCAGGGTCCCTCTTTGAGAGAACAGATTTAATAAATAAAAACGTTATATCTTAAAGGGGGAACAGGCATGTGATTTTCTTTCAAGTGGCCATATGGAATGAACACCATTTCTCTTTTAGGCTACTCAAGTAGCAAAACACATTTTGTTATTCATAAAATTATGCCACCCTTGAAGGCGAACAGAAAATCACTGTGAAAACTTTTGATCAAAGACTAAATATTATTTCCTTTGTCTTCAACTGCACTGTTTTTCCTCTTAATCTGCCTTGCTGACTGTTTCAAAATAATTAACTTTCACTAATGCAACGTTTATTTACATTCTCATGTGTTAAATGATATAAAAAGAACCTTTTTTTAGATCCCTGCCCTGTTTTCCTTTTTTTTTTTTTTTTTTTTTTTTTTTTCCTCTGTTTACACAGGTTTTCTCACCATTTTAGTTATATCCATGTTGAGACTCATTCACAAGAGTGGTAAGATACCAGTAACAGTTGCTTTTGAATTTTGCCAAGCTGTGTTGAAATCTCCTACCCTGGTCGCCTACCACAAAATGTTTAAAATGTTTCAGCTAAAAATCCTCAAATTCAAATTTTTTAAAAAAATGTGCTGGTGTGTTCATGTTTTAAAAGTCACACCACTATGCTGATGAGTGGCTCTAGTGCCTGCAAGTTTGGAGGCAGAATCCCAAAATTAGAAGTAAGGGGAGTCCATGGTGTACCGGTACCCAGGAATCATCATCTCTGAGAAACGGTGCCCAAATTTATTTCTGTTTATAAGCTTCTAAAAACTCTGTTTTCACACCCAGACTCCTGTAGTAGTGTGGCTCCTGAATTTCTGAAGATGCTATCTGCATCAAATACTCTCCATTTCAAAGATGCTGCGCTGAGTAAGACTTAGGATTACTTCTCCTGAGTGCTAGGAGCCGTCGTGACATCAGGAAAGGGACTGACATCAACCAAACTGTCCCTCTTTGCTCTGCCAGTCCCACCTCCCGCCGTGCAGGTACCCAGGCAGTGCCCCGGAACAGAAAAACCCTGTAGACGCAAATGCAGGGAGGAACACAGGAAAACAGGAACAGAGACTGGGAACAGAATGCGGGCGAAGAAAGAAGAACGGGATCTGCAGGGGCAAAGTTAGAGGAGGGCAGAAGCCAGGTGAAAAAAAAAAAAAAAAAAAAAAAAAAAAAAAAAAAGTGGTAGAAGTAGGGGTGTGGTGTGGACAGTGGAAGAGTACTGGGACTGGCTGGGATGGGCCGGGACAGCACAGCACAGCACAGCACAGCACAGTTTGCTCTCCTCTCCTCTAATTAGATTTGGGACTAACACCATAAACACAAGCCTGGGCATTCATCAAGTAGCCATGCGTCTCACTAGTAAAGTCTTTAGTGACCAGTCTGCCTACAGTAACCGGCTAGTTCTGCTACACCAGTTGCTCTGTAGACCTATTGATGATCCAATCTGGGAAACTGTACTTTGAATTTACAAGATGGTGTAGAAATGTTGTTTACCCAGAAAACGAAACAAAGGCTGTTCTGTTGACCGATTGATGATCCAATCTGGGAAACTGTACTTTCAATTTACAAGATGGTGTAAAAATGTTGTTTACCCAGAAAACGAAACAAAGGTCTAATTTGACTCAAACTGGGGAAAAAACAGTCAACATTTTATACAATTTCTGCCTTGGTTCATCAGATTTCAAATATGAGCACTATTTGAAGTGTCTGATACCATGAGGGCGTTGTGAAAAAGAGCTGTATTTATTAAGCACTGAAGAATTTCAATTAAGGTATATGAGAAATATTAACGTGATGAATGATTTTATATTAAGTATGGACTTTGGATGCTTCATGTTCAACAAATACAGACTGAGGAACATAAAAAGAAAAATCTAACTACGCATTCACTGAAAAAAGGAGAGAGACATCCCCTGGAAAGCCTAGTATGTGATGTAATAAGATCTGCACCATAATGCATAAGAGACTGGACTTCCACAGGCCATATTAATTCTGGCATTTCCTTGCTTCTGATGTTTTTCTTTGCAACATTAACATCCTTTTAACATGATTTTATTGGACCTCATTACACTAGATTTTAAACCATGAACTGGTCCTGCTCTATGAGGTGTTCTCACACACACACACTCATGGTATTAAACTCATAATGCAACACAGGTGAGAAATCCCTTCTAACACTTACCATGAGCATAGCTGAAAAATCTTGCAACATCAGCAGTAAATTATTCTGGCAATGAATGTGCTGAGCGCCCTCATCTGCTGCATCAAATATGGCCTCGAGCATCCCTCCCAAATTGGTAGGCACGCAGTCGGGCCGAATAGCACCTGCAAGGCTTTGGGCCTGCAGGAAGCTGCTTTGCACGGTGGAGCTATGGAAGCTCTAACATCAAGGAGGCGTGAATGAAGAGGGGAAAGTCCTCTTTGCAGGCCCAAAGACATTTCAAAGCACAGACATGTGCTTGCCCAGCCTCTGCTAATGCCACTTCTGACTGCTCTGGAGCGTGGGCAGAGCAAGTGCTCTCCTACTGCTTGGACGCTTGGCTGCAGTGCATCACCCTGGCGAAAGCCCACCAGCTCCTGCTCGCTGTCCAGGGACTGGGACCATGTTTGTGGAGTGGCCCCGGAGAGGAAGGGGCATTCAGGGGAACATTTTGATGGAAACTTATGAGAAGAATATGGCTCAGGATGTCTCTGACACTGCTATGAGAACGAACAGTAAAGAAAAGTAACTTCTCCTTCAAATACTTTTTAGATGCTGGCTTTGACACTGTTTACATATAGTTTTATAACCGTCTTGACAACAAAATCCTTAGCACAGAGACTGTCCGTACAATGCCTAGCATAACAAAGATTTCATTTGCTACCATGACACCCTTCATTGCTACCATAAAACAAATAATGACGTTATCCCGACCTACAAAAAAAGTGCAAGGGCTGGCTTAAAGATCAGTGCTGGGATTTAGTAACAAATTGTAGCCATTTTGAAAATATATATGCTTTCAAACTGACGTTAAAAAAATATACCAATATTGAGTATAAAGCAGTTTTTGATTGCTGAATTAAAATGATGCTATAGCTATGTATGTCTTGTGAAGACAAAATCTCAGTGACGCTTCCGCAAAAACAAACAGAAATGCTGAAGACGCCTAGAGAAAGATCTGAAAAGAATTCTGAATAATCCCAAACTTTCAACTGAATTTTTTACAGTAAATCCCTGTTAAGCTACACTTCCATAGGTCTAAGGTTTTCAGTTACTTAAGTCTAGTAATAATAAGCTTACAAAATATAAATATATATAAACAGTTAGTAGCAAAATGTAGTATGAAATGAAATAGTATATATAAAATGTAATACTATATAGTAACACACCATCAACTTTTAAGTAGGTTTCTGACTTGGTTATAAACCCAAACACTGATGATACTGTTGAATGAAAGACCTTGAAGCAATAGAAAATTGATTTTTCCCCACATTTTTTCACAGTGCAGGCACTGTACATAGCTGTATTTTAACTGAATCACATCATGAAGTAGACTTATCATACCTCAGCAGATATGAAAATAGTTCATGGGGCAATGGAAGAATGAGGAAAATCATGCTATAGGACTCAATTCCAAGGAGAAATCAACAGGAATTCACTCGAGTGAATTTAATTCACTATTTTTTTTTTCCATAGGCTACATGAGCTAGTCCTCAGTGAAAACAAGTTTTCAGCTCATCTCCTAAACTAGGTTTAGCTATTCAATAGTCTTTTCCATTTTTTTAGTAATGAAATTGTTATGTTGTGAACTAAAATTGACAGGTCCGATCAAACCAGATTGAGTTTCAAATGTGCTGATTTTTTTTTTTTTTTTAAATTAAATTAAAGCTCAAATTATTTAAAAGGGTTGAGTATGGAAGCAGACCGCTGAAGTTGACCTTCGTATTTTATGTAGCACAGTAGATGAGACATATTTAAAGACATCAGGTATGTTTCCATGTCTTTAAGAGGTTGGAGGAATAAGAATACTGTGGATATTGTGTGAGAACTTCAACCGTGTAGCACAGAGGAGGGCTGAGAGGGAGGGAGGGATGGGAACAGAGGAAGCTGTTGCTGTTCCACCATTGCTTCTTTCTATTTTCTATGCAAATCTTTCCTAAGACAGACATATTCATGATCAAATGTATCACTGCTGCCCTCCTGCCTCCTCCACCTCTCCTCGGACTAATGCAGTAGTAACCTAGTCTGCAACACTACATAGTGTACACTGAACTGCAATGAAAAATCCAGAGGGGGGTACATCTAGCATCAAAGACCTGTGGTTTAGGCATCTACAACTACCTAGGCTAGTCGCCCTAGGCCTCCTTCACATCTGACAGAGAGATATAGATGTATGTCACCTGACTCAGAGTAGTCATCTGTTTCACATGGAGACGAGTTATGCCAACCAATAATGGTTGCTACTTCCCACTGACTGCTGAAGAGGAGAGGTAGCAGGGAAAACATCATGGAAACGGAATGGTGCTGCCAGACAGTGAGGGAGTACGCACTGTCCCCACACAGCCTGTGTGTCTCATTAAGTCTTCCATGAAATCCTCATCTGCAACACTGACTACAGCAATGAAGAGAGATGCCTACTGCTGAAGTTTCACGCTTTCGAGCCCCAGCTTCTTTGAACTAGTCATTGACGCTAATCATTTTAAGAAGGAGCTATCACTTACAAAGCATATACTAATCTGCTAAATGCTTCCACTTTGTGAGATGACTTCATCACTGCCACAATGTTTTAGATTTTCTGGATAAACCTCTGCAAAGAATAGCGTGGATGAGCCTTTGACAGGAACCAGCCTACAGACAGGCCAAGAGGCTGCAATGCGGCGCTGTATTTTCCCTGGATCTTATTTCACCAGGCTGGAATGATGAGTATCGACATACTAGAGCCCTTGCTGGTGTGCACAGTACATAGAAAGGAAAGTAAATACAGATTTAATCAATCCAGAAATGCCATTTTCATACTTAGAGGGAGACCACAATGACTGTTTCTTTTGGGAACACTGCACAGTCTTATCAATGACACAAACCTTTGTGCTACTTAAATCAGAAACATTTATCCTATATAAAAGTGTGTTTCCATTGAAAACTTTCACAGAAGGAGGTCTAATAAGGTGCATTTATGGCATAAATTGATAAAATCTCAGACAATCTTAACTCCTCAATTTTCTCATTCGTGGGCTATCTTTGGGGTCAAAACTTTCCTTCCTTGGTACTTTCTTGGTAGCGGAAGGGATTTCTACGTTTGTTTTTGCAACCTGATTAATGGGTTCACTCAGTTCAGAGCTCTAAGCTTCTTTCAAGTCTTTTATACCTGCAAACATTTTTAAAAAACATTTTAAATTGCCTTTGGCACAAGTGCACTTTCAAAAATATTAGAGGGTGTAACGGTCAAGTCATAATTTAAGCGATTGCAACCTGTAAAGTACTATCTTCTACATTTTAAGATGTATTTATACATAAACTGTGGGAAAAACTGGCATTCTTTTTTCTTTTTGTTTGTTTGTGTTAGATGAAAGAAGGAAATATGCCTTCCCTTAACTGGTGGGGCAGGCAGGGCAAATGCCACTCCACAATAGCACTTTTTGTTTCAGCCTGGGTTACCTAATAGCTCAGAGCTCACAGAACACTTTTCCCTGCCCTGCTGGGAGGATGGGCCATCAGGCTGGCTCCCTTCCCAGAAAGACAGAAAGAAAGACAGAAAGAAAAACAGAAAGACAGACAGACAGAAAGACAGGAAGGAAGGAAGGAAGGAAGGAAGGAAGGAAGGAAGGAAGGAAGGAAGGAAGGAAGGAAGGAAGGAAGGAAGGAAGGAAGGAAGGAAGGAAGGAAGGAAGGAAGGAAGGAAGGAAGGAAGGAAGGAAGGAAGGAAGGAAGGAAGGAAGGAAGGAAGGAAGGAAGGAAGGAAGGAAGGAAGGAAGGAAGGAAGGAAGGAAGGAAGGAAGGAAGGAAGGAAGGAAGGAAGGAAGGAAGGAAGGAAGGAAGGAAGGAAGGAAGGAAGGAAGGAAGGAAGGAAGGAAGGAAGGAAGGAAGGAAGGAAGGAAGGAAGGAAGGAAGGAAGGAAGGAAGGAAGGAAGGAAGGAAGGAAGGAAGGAAGGAAGGAAGGAAGGAAGGAAGGAAGGAAGGAAGGAAGGAAGGAAGGAAGGAAGGAAGGAAGGAAGGAAGGAAGGAAGGAAGGAAGGAAGGAAGGAAGGAAGGAAGGAAGGAAGGAAGGAAGGAAGGAAGGAAGGAAGGAAGGAAGGAAGGAAGGAAGGAAGGAAGGAAGGAAGGAAGGAAGGAAGGAAGGAAGGAAGGAAGGAAGGAAGGAAGGAAGGAAGGAAGGAAGGAAGGAAGGAAGGAAGGAAGGAAGGAAGGAAGGAAGGAAGGAAGGAAGGAAGGAAGGAAGGAAGGAAGGAAGGAAGGAAGGAAGGAAGGAAGGAAGGAAGGAAGGAAGGAAGGAAGGAAGGAAGGAAGGAAGGAAGGAAGGAAGGAAGGAAGGAAGGAAGGAAGGAAGGAAGGAAGGAAGGAAGGAAGGAAGGAAGGAAGGAAGGAAGGAAGGAAGGAAGGAAGGAAGGAAGGAAGGAAGGAAAGAAAGAAAGAAAGAAAGAAAGAAAGAAAGAAAGAAAGAAAGAAAGAAAAAAGGAGCTAGCTCCCCATTCAGCAAAGGCGGGGAAGGTCCACCAGTTTGGAGCTGGGAGCAGCTCATGTATTGTCCAAGTCAGATTCAGGAAGAAATACTAAAGCATTAACACGGGAAATACCTTGTTCTATTTTTTTCTCTCTCACAGTCTTTTTCTCCCTCTCATCACCTCCTTCCCTCTCTCTCTTTAAAAACTGCTAAAGACAAGCCTGTGGCCTTTTTTTTTTTGCCTTTTCAGATCAGCAGTATGTCTCAGTGCAGCTGCATCTGCAAGTATATCCTTGGTGCCTCCCTGGTATCTCCAAAGTGGAAATGAAGCTACAAGAATCCATTCTTAATCTAGACATGGAAAAATGTTTCCTGTTTTTACTCCACTTATGGTCCCATGATCTCCCACAGATTTGTTGCGATCACATCATTTTTATTAGTTTTAAGTGTTTGCTTTTTAAATCTCAGCATTCTCAGATACTATTGATCTCTCGTCAGGAGAAAAACATACTGAGATGCAGGAAAAGAGCCATGCTGTGCAATGCTTTCTAGATTTAATCTTGTGATTCCTCAGTTCCACAGAAATATCATAAGCAAACTAGGTGTATCAAAACTGCTTTGGACTTATCATTTAATATTCAAAGGAATAGCAAGTCATCTCCAATTCTAGGCATAAAATTCAGTGCCCCCCTTAGAAAACCTGAACTTATTTTCTTTCCTCCCACTTTTCAAAACTAACCAGGGCCAACAAATGCAAAGAAAAAAGAAGTAAACTTTGAAGCTGAAATTTAAAGCAATGAAAGTCAGGAAGTTCAAAAGTTAATGTTCCTATAGCTGTGTTAACTTGGCCATGTTGCAAATACATCATGCAAATACTTCAAGATATTTTGTTAAAGGCATATAGTACTATGCCATGAAGTATAATAAAACACACTGTTTTCTTTTCATGTGGAAACCATCTTGTATGAGCAACGGTACAGTGTTTTTCTACTGCTAATGCTGATTTCTCTACCACAAGCCAAGTATCTCTGCCACAAGGTGTTTCTCTGTTCTGAAGATGCTGGTGCCTCACTGGGATCTGGCGTTCCGCTAGCTCACCCAAGAGCTTACATACTAACCTCCCCAGTAACAAAGGCCAACTTCTCTCCCAATTCGTTTGCCTCACTAGAAAATAATCTGTCTTTCCCCTTAAGATCAAAGAACACTTGCCACAGATTTTCCATCCCTCACTTAGAGGAAATTTAAACAAATGGCCTTGTCGATCTTTTCCTCCTTTCTGTTCTTCACTATCCTGATTTCTACCTAGAAGCACTATCCTGGTTTCTACCTAGAAGCATACTGATAGCCAACTGCAGTAAACAACATCATCATACATCTGTCAAATACTCATCCTCACCACAGACGATAAAACACATACACGTAAAATATTCTGGTTTAGCAGAGAAGTCCTCTTTCTCTCCCTGTACTTTTGTTTGTCTTCTGTATTTTTAATATACATATTGCTATGTGCAAAGGTTAAAGGAGATCAGCCCCCCAAAATGGGCCTTACTCTTGGTCAACAATCTTGCGTTTCTTAGCTTCACTGAGAGTTCACTCACTGATGCTGGGTCAGGGTTGAGAAACAAATGTCTACAACGCCACCAGCTTCACGGTCCACTCTGTCTCAGGCGAGCATACTTAACAGCTGCATTCTTCATCCCAGAGCTAAAGGGACTTTAAAACCAAGGACTGTGGTTTTGAACTATATTCAGAAAGTTTAGAAAATGTTGTTTAGTGGAAAACAAAGACAGATCTGATGGGTTCACAATACTCTGACTTGATGTGAGCTTTGTACTAATTAGCTGTCAAGCACCAAAGTCTTCACAGAAGTCCAGCCCATTTAAGAATGAATGAATACCTGACTCGTATCATGGCCTGACAGAATGGGATGGAATAGTTCAGGTTCACTGAAAGCATTGTATGTGGATTCAGCTTGGTTTATCGATGATCCAAAGGAAGTTCCTAGGTTGAATCTTGAATTATTCAAGACAACATGGTAAGCACAAGATCGTCCAAGTGTAGCTGCTCATTCACCAGTAACACTTCTGCTCACATAACACTTTTGGCCAACTTTTCTCCACCGTTGGTCTTACCCAAGCTTATATAGCTACAGCTATATGAGCCAGACGCAATGGTAGGAGACCAGCATATTATCTGCAGTGTCTCACAGCATAATCCATGCTGTGTGACCAGTCCAGCACATGCATGTCATACAGAATCAGAAGAAATGTTGATCCCTGTAGATGTCCCTCAGAAAAGGAGAAAAACTAGTGCTGCACTGTAGCTTTTCAGTACTATTTTTAATGTGTGTCTATTAAGAAGGACTCAAGTCACTTCAGTGTCTTTTGGATCCTTCTTCATCTCTCAGGAAAGACAACTGTATTCAGTGCACAGTGTCATATGTGACAGAGCGTACCAGACAGAAGAGAAAATGTAACTGACCATTATTCACAGAACAAAAATGATCATCTGACTTATTTATTAAAGCAATTCAGTGCCACATGCTGACTTGAATTCCGACTGTACATGGTCGAAAATGTCAACTTCAATTAAATGATCCTGAAACTGGCTACTGGGTAGTTTTACTGTGATCAGGCTCAGGAAAGAGGAGGCTTGACTGTAGCTGCAGGCAAGGATCACTCCAGACTTTTGGCTTCTTCAGCTCCAGCTAACTCCAGCGTGTTTGACAGAAAAAAGGAAAATTGCTGTTCTAAATGTTGATTATTTTTGTCAGAAAGGATACCAGTTGTTCACTGCTGTCCTTCACAACCCTGAAAGGCATGAGTACCTCCATGTTGAGCACATGTACTGAGATCTGGGAATGCAAACAGGCTGTTAATGACTAACTGCAATAACTGCAGAAAATGGCCCAGTCCCACCTAGGTTTGCATGGGTTTCCACTGGTGTCTTCACCTCACTTCAACAGCTGGGAGGGAAATAGCAACAATCTGAGGCTATGCTGTATTCAATCCTTTAGCAAAAGGCATTCCCTGAGCTTAAGAGTTGTCAAACTTGGGACAAGCCTACAAAGATTTAAGCTTAAGTCTAAACAGGAACATGGTGGTTAAGCCCATTATCTTCAATAAAATGATTCAGAATAAAGAAGGTAAGTATGTGAATATGCCTTTGTAGGATGGGGGCCTCAATTAATGCCAAAGAGAAACAGGTGGACGGAGCAAGAAGACAGGTTGGAGGGAGGATGAACAAGGTAATATGAGCAGGTAACATGAACACGATTTTAGCTCAGCACCTGCCTACCCATTATCAGCTGGCAGAGTCCTGTAGGTATTGTGGAAGATGGGAATTGGATGGAGATCATGTTAAAACAGTATTAAAATAAAATAAAATTTAAAAAACCAACCAACCAACCCCCTGTTCTGCTATTACGTGGTAGTTTTTCTCCTGGTAGTAGATCAAAGATATTCAGCTATAAATACCACACTTTTTGACAGGTATTATCTATGAAACTGAACATGAACAAATAATTTGGTCTATGAAAACAGCCCAAGCTGAAGTCATCAGCTAATTGTACAATACTAGCATTTTTTGTACAATGCACTGAGGCTATTCCAATTAAAACCACCTACTTAGAATGTATACAAATGACTACATATTAAAAAGAAAAATGTGTTCAAAACTGGGAAAAAAGTGCAAGGAGAAGAAGAAGGTAATAAGCAATTCTACCTTGAAAATTACCAAGTAAAAAGCCTGCACATTTACAGCAAACAGCTGTCCTTTTCCTTCAGTTTCATATATTCCTGTTCTTCCTCATTACTGAAGCTAATTTATTTAGCATTGTAGCAATAATTTCTAGCAACTGTTGTAACATTAATAAACTACATCAGATAACCAAAAACTTCAGCAGCCTACTTCTATTATAGAGTAAGGATGCAAAAAATTCATTTTCCCTCAAACTACTTGGTACTCAAAACAAAATAATCAGTTCTTTATGGTCCATATGTTGTCTAACTCATGAAAAAATAATTTGTTAGAGGAAAGATAAAATTACATACAATGTTGCAGTAAAATCTCAGAAACAAGTGGATATAATCTAAAGACCTATTCACATGCAACCAAATTTAGTTTGTTTCTGGTTAGTTTAGTTTTAGGTGCCTCTAGAACACTTCAATAAAAGTGAAGAAAATACTGCTAAAACCCGAGTCTTTTCTTTTTAAAGGGCAGGAAAAAGATTAATTTATCAGAGGTAAATTACAGATAAAATAATTTCTAACAACTACACAAGAAGATAAAATGCATATAATGTATGCATAGTTGCTGTATGCAAAATCTGATTTAATGAGACTACTTTTATGTATATAATTTATACTTAATTATTCAAATAGTAATAAACAGGTAAAGTCCAGGAACAGTTACAACACAACATTCATTGAAAATCCAATTAATATCATTGTGTTAAAATGTCATTCAGGGAAATTAATCGCAGAAGGATAAATGATTAATTTTATTTATACACAGCGATACAACATATGTTTACTTGTATACTAGTAACAACAGCAGCCACAATTAGCAAGCACACTAAAAATATTTACTATTCTTTTTTTTTATTGCTTTATGCTATAGTTCTTAACACTAGCCGGAATAGCTGTATTATAGTATAAACTATGTAAATAAATCTCAAACTGTCATCTAATAATATATTTTTCATTATTAGTCAATGGGGACAGCATGAGAGGTAGCATAGCTCTTAAAATACCACAAGAAAGAACCACTTGATAGATCATATTTCAGCTCACATATAAGTCAGTTGTGCCTCTTATTCAGGTTTGAAAATTTGACTGGTTTATACTAGTATGCTACTTTAGCATATCCAAATAATTTTTCAGATTTTTCATTAATACTGCTATATTGAAATACATAATTTTAAAATATTTAAAAGTATATTTTACTTTAAAATGTTCTATAAACAAAATAGTTAAACTAGCTTTCCAGAAGCAATTAATTAACTGGTTGAGGTTTTTTTTCAAATTCATACTATTTTGTTTATATTTGCAGTCCTCCATTAAATTCTTCAACCAACAGGCAATTACGTGGAATAAGGAGTTCTTACAGTTTATTTTGGATGGTTTTATACACATATCTCAAGCATTAAAAAAACTCTTTAGTTTAGGAAAACTGAACAACCAAGTTTCTCTAAATTCTGAAAGCATTCAAAACAAAAATAAAAAGAGACAGCTTCCTAGTGAAGGGTGAATTTCATCTACGAAGGTCAATGGTCAGAAATAGCAATAAAGTATACTGCAACGCATCTGCAGTACTTTTTCCCACAAGAGCCTGCACATTCGCCCTGGTTTCAGACAAACAAGCAAGTGTCCTTTGTCTCTGGCTTTAACGTGCCAAGTCTCCTGCATCTTTCGACCCCCCTGCCTTCTCTCCTGTCTCCCCAACCTGATCCTGGAATGTTTTGGCCAGGAGGTTAAGAAAGATTCTCCCATTTATCACAACCTGCCAAGCACAACAGGGTCACAGTCCCAGCCCCAGTCCCACCGCTTAACTAATCCAGCCTCAGCACAGGCATGAAACTTCAAAGATATTTTGCCACAGGCAAAAATTAGTCCTTATTTGCTTTAAAATCCAAGTATCAATCAAGTTAAACTGTGCTTCAGTGGAGCTAAGATTTTGAACGTTCTGAGCAACATGTACATTTGGTTCTTAGCTGTGACTCTAATTGAATACAGAGCTAACCTGGAATAGCACTACAAACACTTTAAGCACAGCAAAAATCTAATCATGAGATAATTTGTTTTCTCCAGGAGAAAACCCTTGATAAAAAGAACTGTTCAAACATGCAGGCAAACACACAAGAATATGCTTTTGTGCATGTGTGCCAATATATATATATATAAAATACACACAGGACCTCTGTTTATGTGAAATCACTTCAGATTATTTTACCCTCAAATGGTTTTATTATCAGTTATACCAGAAGATCAGCCACAGTTATATAATTGTAAAGCTCGGTTAATAACTTCTAAATATTTCTGAAATGAATTTTGAAGAACAATTACAGATTTACTATGAGAACACACAGAGAACTTTGCTTCAATATTTAAGAAGCAGATCTTTAATTAACTCTACCTGAAGTAATATATAAATGCTACTATTCTGGGATACTGTCTACCACTTTCTGTTCAATCCAATGTAAACAATAAAATAATTACGCTTTTTAAGTCAATCCAGGTTCTTCAATATATATTTTTAATTGTATCCTTTTGGAGCTAAAATGGGATTAATTTTAAAATTAGCTTCTAAAAATATCTTCACATTTTCTTCAGATCTTTACTTGTAATTGAATATTGTTTAGTCATTAATTTGGGGCAATGATTAAATATTGCATAGGATAGAGAAATAAACCATATACTTATTATATTTCCTGTTAAGCTATTACAGAAATGTATATTATGTTTTCCATCAGTATAGCTGAAAATAGATTTCATAAAATAAAATCTAAAAAGTAAGCAGCATATTAACTAGAGCATTAAATTCTACAAATTGCTCACATACATATTATACGTAAATGTAATACAGCCATGCTTTCCTTTTACTTAAAAATATTGAAATGTTGGAATGTTAATCCCTTGTAAATAACATTTACTAAATAAATTTTGCAATTCAAAATATAAAAAAGAAAAAAGTGCTACTGATTTCCTGTATTCTCTCGAAGTACATGTAACGTCTATAAAATTTAATATAGCTACTTGCAAAGAAAACAACAGAAAACAAACGATTAAAAAGATACGTAAGCATGCAAATGAGAGAGAGAGATAGTACGCAGTGTGGTTTTTCACTTGCTTCCTCTATATTACAGTATACTCAAGCATTTTATCAAACCACTATTAATTTGAGTTTAGAAAATAACCTTGACTTCTAATTTCCGTAACAGATGAATTAGCTTCCCTGTATGCACGCTCTAACATGTGTATACATGCTTGCATGATCCCACAAACATACAGATATTTCCCCAAAGCCAAATTCAAGTTCTTTTGCTTTATATTATCCACATTAATACAAAGCTGATGCTACCTGATTCACTGTACCATTTAACAAGCGATACTCAGCACTTTAATAAATCTAAAATTATCTTGAAAAAAAATGCTGTAGCAAGAACTATATTTTTAATTCAGGAATTTAAAATACTACTTGCTTTATATACCTATTTCAAATTTACATTCAATTTACTTGAGAAGAAATTACAACGGCACAAAAGGTAGTGAGACAGTTAAAAGCTCTTTAGCTGAAATTGTATTTCAGAAAATAGTGAACAGTCCAAGAAACCTGTAACTGGATCCTGCTGCTTGCTGCTCACCAGACCCCTTGCACAAAATCAAACTTATTGGCTGTAATAATTTATCATACCTTTCTTCCGAACAGGAAAAAAAACCCCACAGCAGTAAACGGCTGGACCAAACTGGGTTGCTCTGTCTTCCCTGGGACTTTGCTTGCTGCACTTGGATCATAAACCAGCACTCCCAGAGTAACCCCCTCCCGGGTTTCCCTGAATGAAACGGACATTTAAGAAGCAGTAATCATTATGCCAGCTCCCATCCCGGCCCTCTGAATGCCGCACGGCAGCGGCACCGCTGCGCTCGCCTGCTACGCGCACCCCAAGGTAGAGAAAAGGGTTTGAATACAGCAGCACATGCACACGGTCTCCCTGAAAGAGTAAGGTTTTAAGCAGAATTTGTACTCAAAAAAATGGTCTGTGCAATTGCAAAATGCATTAAACAGTTTGAAACAAGTTCACAATGAAGTAAGACTCAAATGCAAACTCTTAGTGCCAACTGACAGATAACATTACAGTGAAAGGTAAAGAGAACTTTGCGGGAGGGTAGGACTGGTGCTTTAGCGTAATTACACTTTAGCGTTATTTATTTCAAACTAATGTCTAATCAACTTAGAAATGGACTCAAATGAAGTATTAGTAAATTAAATTCAGCTTATTTGTATCCACGGTTTTTGTAGTTTAGGGCTAATTAATTTGAACTCAATTCAGGTCTAGACACCTGTCTCAACATACTGTAATTACAATTTAGCATTATTTGTTTCAAACTAATGTCTAATCAAGTTAGAAATGGACTCGAAGTATTAGTGAATTAAATTCAGTTTATTTGTATCCACGGTTTTTGTAGTTTAGGGCTAATTAATTTGAACTCAATTCAGGTCTAGACACCTGTCTCAACATACTGGCCTTTAAGCGTCTCTTACAAAAATGTATTGGATAACACACCAACGAACTGCTCACAGATTTGACAAAATGTGACATTCACAGCATATTACAGAATGACACATTTTATTTCTTACAGCACTTAACAAGTAACCTCCTGTCTCAAGAAAAAGCTGCTCCCGAAAGAACATGATGGATTCATTCCTACGACCTAGCTAAACTCCTGTACTCCAGAGCCACTATGAACAAATGCGTTGTTCCAAAACCAAGTTTGGAACTGCTACTACAGAAAGGAAAACAAAATCTCCTTTTCAGAATAGAATCTGACCGTGCAATTAATACCCACTTATATTTCCCATCTTATCACTAAACGACATTTGTGTCAATATCACAAATTAAAATCCTCCATAACCTTACCTCAGTTGTCTCTGAAGAACCTAATTCCCCAAATGCGCAAAGTCAAGTTTCCAGGGCAAAAAAACCCCGGAGAATCTCTGTTCTGCTTCGCATTAATTATCTTCCACTGTACAGCAGCTAAGGTGTGCAGACAGATTTTCAGGACCAAAAAAACTTCTGCACCAGTCAGCTAGGATTTTTTAAACTCAGAAATACTGAAGACACTTTGTTCTTCCTTGAACTGTCACACCGAGCCTAGCACAGTCCGGTTACTTAAGTTAACTAAGAGGAGATCTGGATAGTAAACAAGCTTGGCTCTGGCCAATGGCTTTCCACACCCTTCTGTTTATAGTAAGATGACTTGCATTCAGAGGTCACCCCATCAACAGCTCCTGTCTTTCAGTGGGTATCTAATGTGCTGCATTTATCCCAAGGCTCTTCTAATGAAACCACCTTCCTGGTCCCTGCTCGCCTGCTGTCGCTACGACACATCTGCTCCTTATTGTGCAAAGTCCTATTAAGTGTTAAAATATACAGAAAAGACCTACCTGGGCATGTATTTTGCAAGTAATATGGATTTTTATGGGTGCAAACCTTGTCTGTGAATATTGACAAAATAAAATCTTTTTAAAGATCAAAGAATATATTTTGCCAGCAACATTCATCTTGTGAATAAAAGGAATTCAGGAGGAAGGAAGATGGATGCCATTGTTTGATCTGGACTTTAAAACTTTTACAAATACTCCCCCAAAGGATAATGCATGTGCCTGTGCCAGATAATATTTACTTGAATATGTTAACATGCTGGAAACAAGAGATGAGGAGCGTCCTTGAGCTCTGCTGCAAAATGACACAGAGCCACAAAAAACATGGTTCAAGTGCCAGGACCCCAGTGCAAACACCGAGTCAGTTCTGGGCTGAGAGAATACATGGAACTGACTGCTCTTACAAAACACAGCACATACGCAGCAGCGTACGGACTCCTAGCTCTCATTTTTTATGCATACAATGTGCTACTGGTTACAAAGGGTTTGCGATCCAGCTGGCAATTGTGATTTTCTTCATACAGCGCTGCAAACCAAAAGGACAAAACCCAATCTTACTTTCCTTTACTGGAAACTACTCATCACAACAGGCGTATCGAAAGGAACTATACCTTAAAATAAGAACAAGAACATGAAGTTAAGCATTTTTCTTCCTAAGTCCAAAGTCTCGTAAAATAAGAATTGAGAACCGCTTCTAAATTTCTACTGATACTTTTTTCCTCACTTAGCCATCGGTCAGCACTAGAAAGTTCAGACTCGTTTCACGTGGAGACGTGAAACTGAAGATGGCACTCTCTCCCCACGCAAACACAAACTTGACCGCTGCTCAGAAATGCTCCTTGAGTGAAAGTTACACCTGCAGCACATTTTCGGCACCAGTTTTTGTCACCACTACCGCATCGAAATGACAGATAGCAGCTTGGCTCTGTTAAAGCTAATAAAACATGATTGATGAGCTGGGCTAGAAAGCCATGTCAGTTCAGATCAGGGTATTTGTGCCATCATTTGACGGGTCTCACACTTTATTGTTTAGAATGGACTGTCAGGACCGTAAGGACCACTAATAAATACATCCATCCAAGTTCCCCGATGCCTTTCTTTGTACTTAAACCCATTTATGAAGTTTAAACACAAAACTGTTTTCATATGAAATCTCAATTTTTACAAAATACTTGTGCTTAGGAATACAATATACTTCCTTAAACAGGTGCCTGTCAGCTGCTATTATCTCATGCGCTGAAATCCAAGTAATCCTCATTTTACTGCATTATATGGCATAATAAAGGCCCACCTCTTTGACAATGAAAACCCACTGAACCATATATAAAGTACTGGGGAGAGCATAATCAGCTTTCAGATGTTGTTTTTTGACATTAGCATTAGGCAGAACCTCATTCGTAACTGCTGGAACAACTAATACGTCAGATTGGAAGGTTGCTAATGCAAGATTGCTTGCAAGCAATTGGTTTTTTCACCACCAAAAAAAAAAAAAAAAAAAAAAAAGGGAAACAAAGGAAAAAGCCACCATGGAAAATGCTGCCAAGGGAAGACTGAAAGCCAGGGGACATACATGAGCAGTGAGATCTAAGGCTCAGATCTTGAGACGCTGCTCAATGAACGGCAGAGAGTCTTCACAGCAGCAGATGAGGAACAAAATTTGCCTCCTCTTCTACCAGGCATCAGGCAGGAAAAGCCAGCCTGGTTTTAGACTCCACGAGCAGTTAAGGAGCACGCATCACCCCCTTTGCACACCTCCATACGCAGGAGGGCTTTACTCGGCAGCTCCAAACCGGAGCAGACTCATTTGCCACCCCCTGCCGCCACTTCACCTCTGTCCTCCCGCCTTGTGCCGCAGACTAGCACGTCTCTGCTCACAAGAATGCAAGAACCAAAGGAACGACCCTCAGCCAGCCTCCTTTTCCTAATAAAACAAGATGGGGTTTTTTTTTGTTTCTCAGGCCTGCATATCTGGAGGCAAAGTACACTCCCATACATTTTTAAAGGTTTTTATCACACAATGGCAATAAAAAAACCTCTACAGTTAATTCTGTGCACACAGCAGTAGTGTCAAACAACGATTTGGGAAAATTATTACATCTACAGCACGAGCTCCTTACTCAGGCTGAGAGGGGAAACCAGCATCCCTGTGACTGATGACCTGTTCTGTCTGCAAACTAAGATTGGACACATAATTCAGAAGTTTCTTCATGCCCTTTATTTACACCACCATCCTAAGGACACAAATGTGACAGAAAGGAAAACGGCAGACATTAGCGAATAAAAATTGTACGCATTTGAGAAAATATGAAAGCATGAAATGTTAAATATTGTGAATTTCTCAATTAGTTCTGCAACCAAAAGTGTTTGGTTTAGGGCCACATTAGTGAAAATTACTTCAGATACTATTTTTCCTGTTCTACAGTTTGCTTTATACATTGTTTTTCACTGTTTGCCTGCAATACAAGGCGTATCAAACCAAGAAGAAAAATTTATCAGGACACCTTTACATATTAAGTATTGTCACAAGCTAAAAAACTATGCAGGACCACATAAGCTACAGTTTCTGTTATATCCACAGCTTTGCAGACTAATAAAAATAGTAGTAGAGGTATGAAAGATTGCTCTTTTTTTTTTTTTTTTTTCCCTCTAGGTGGAGAAATTGGAGAGAAGGAAAATGCTCTATTCATATAAGCAGTAATCTCTTTTTAAGATACTAATGGGAACATATACTTCCCTTGAACGCACTTTTGCACTTGCATTTTTTTTACTATTCTTTCAGATTTCATCATGTGACATGAAGTACTTCTCAAGGTACATTAGAGGGAACAAAACACAGCAGCAGATCTTGTTGCTGTCGAGCGACCTTGTTTAATATATGCTGAGTGCCACCACAACCAAACCTCATTTTGAGTCAATAGGGTTTTTTAAGCAATACAGTGATAAAACTGACAACACAAAACAACAACAACAAAAGGGTAGGAAGTAGAGATACTTTCTGAGAAAGGGCTGCCTGCTAGATTTGGGGTTGGTCAAGAGTTTCATAACTGGAGATCAAATTCAATGCCAAATAAATATTTTAGTGGACTCTGATCTTGTATTCAAAGAGGGCTTGAAGGTGCTTTGATCAAGGGGACTGCGCCGGCCCCTGACTCTCCCCCCGCGGGGCCTCCGGCATTTCCCTGTCTGGCTGACTGGCAGTGGCAGGTCATGGCAGGCCCTGGGGGTATCAACCTTTATCCATATAATGGATAATGGTATAATGGTGCCTCCAGCCAACCCAGCTTTGTCAAAAAAACTAACTCGCTCAACTGCTTTTACCTTTTTTTTTGTCTTTTTACTCAAAAAAACTGTCAGAAAGAATAAATTCCCAGATCCCAACTGCTGTGCTTTTTTCAATAAATTTAAACTAAATTTAAATTTACAATGCCCTCTAAGACAGCTTTGTTGTCTGTTATTTTTGCGTTGTTTGTTTTCTCTGAGTTGTTGTCTGTGGCAATCCCATAGACCTTAAGTGCTGACTAACTATCCTTTGAATTTCACTTGAGTGCCTTCTACTTGCTCTTGGAATATTTGTAAAATCAAGGGACTGAGACAAATAAAATCATTACTATTCTAATACTTCTATCGATATGCAATACCATATTTATTAGACTCTCCAGCCACCCCTAACGCTGTGTTATGTTCGGACTGGACAGTCACCTGCCTGCGGCTCCTTAGAGCAAAGTCTGCAGTTTCATCCCAGTCCCCATCACCTTCCCTCTCCTTATTCCCCTCAGCCTTCCAGAGAGCTGCTTTTTGGACACAGAGAACAACAACAAAACAGTGGATGCCAGTTGGATTTCAGGATATGCACTTTTTTTTTTTTTTTTCATTATTTAAACTGCTACCAAGACCTAAAAACTGATTAAATCTCAAAAAAACCCTGAAAAACAGATGGAAGCTAGCTAAGTTCTGAGTTCAAAGAAAGAAACAGACATCTGAGTATATCAGATTTTCAAAGAATAATAACAGAAAAAGTTTATAAACATAAATAAGAATTCTACATTGTAACCATAAATGAATAACAGCCACAAACTGTACATATTTACAAATCACATTCCTGAAAGAGCTTTAAAACATTAGTTTTTTATTTTTAGAGTTTTGAGGTCTTCTTAATTTGCCTTCTGTTTTCTCAGCACTCGCATTTTCCAATTTGTCTGCAGTCTTACATGTAACTCTAAAATGCAAGTATACTTCTTCATGCATTTTACTTGAAATATTAAGCCTTTAACTTGAAACATTAATGCCATAAACACAATAAAATTGTCATAACTAGCAACACAGTATTTTCTGCCTCAACATCCATCTCAATTTCTTCCACTAGTTTCAATGATTTTTTTTCCCAAAAAAGTACTCATTTACATCTGATTTCCATCTGCCATTTTAAGTGTCTCTGATATTAGTTCTATTAAAACAAAGAAATAAATAAAATCCTGAACTTTTAAAAATGCTTGTCAAGCTCAAGGTACAAACTCTCTGAAAAGAGTTTTCATATAATTTCTCCTCAAGGGAAGTGGTCATGTAACACCTTATCTTTCAAAGGCATTCAAGATAAAAATAATTTACAAAAGTATTAACTCAAGCCCCTGCTAATTATTATGTGTTTTTATTACCACATTTTCTAGGGCTCCAGTCAAGATGAGTAATGTGATCAGTGATCAGAGCTGGGCACAAATACGTTCTCAACGCTGAAAGCTTAAAATCTAGTTTTTCTTATGGCTCTAGAAAGTCAACTCTAGTATAATCTTCAATTTTTATTTTATGACCAAATAAAAAAATGTATTTAAATAAGTACAGGAGAGAATTACACTTATGTGAAAGTTGGGAAGAAGTTTAAATCTTTGAAACAGACCTTGAACGCTGTAAGGGAAATAAAAGGTCAAACTGTTGAGAGTTTTTGACTTGATTTCTGATCAGCAGACCACATTTTCAACATTTTAACCATTAAGTGTTCAAAGACACTCAGAAAGCGCATTTGAGTATCTGACAGCCCTTAGCCAAGCCTCCTATTCTAGGTGACATCCAGTCCGAGTAAACAAAATGCTGTCCATTTATGTCTCGCATTTTTTCAGACGGGTAGGATACCCTGCACTGCTTTACTTCAGCACTTGTTCCGGCTTTTGTTCTGCTGCTGCGACGGACCAGCTCTCTGCCCTCTTCCCCCCTCCCGCAGTACGCACGTGGCTACGTCATTGTACGTCCTCAGAAATGATGGCTGGGGGAATGGCATGATAGATTTTTCATATAAAACAAGGGCTCTATCCTTGCTCTAACTTACTGTTTATTTTGAAAGCTGACTGGCACCTCCATAATTACCATGGTCCTCCTCACCAGAAAGCTAAGGCAGTATCAGGCCTGAAACACGGAAGGAGGGATTCCTAAGCTGTGGTATGCAAACCGCTTCAAGGCGTTACTTTGTGCTGGGGAGGCAAAAGCGGGAGCAGCAGCAACAGATCCTGACCTTTCTGGGCACAGTGCGAGGACTCACACTGTTTATTTGTGCCTGGAGCAAAGCCTAGCATGGTAGGGGAAGTGCTTTTTGCATGAAGGAAAAGATGGTGTTTAGGTTTTGACTTGGAGAGAGACATGGGAATTAAGGAATGCTTGCACCCTGGAAAAGATCATCCATATATAACTCTCTTCTAGCAAACAATCTCTTTTAAGCTATCACTTTAAGGGATTACCAAAACCAGCAGTTTAACTGAGGTCACCTCCCTTGCTGATACGTAATTATGTAAGAAAAATTCCACTGTCCTTTTTTTAAATATAAACTTTCGATGCAACATGATAAATTTTATACATGCATTAAAAATAAACTGGTGCAAATAAGAAATTACAAGAGAAAAAATAAATGACAAAATCTGTAATTTTGGAATTGCCTGTACAGAAATTCCCTTAAACAAAACTAAATTAAAAGCTCTGGTTTTGAGTGAATGAAGCTTATCTTTTATAAAATTGGGGAAGCCAGCTACTTTATACAGAAATGATTTTCACTGTATAAAAACTTTAAAAGGGAGCCTTAAGTAAAAATTAATGCCATATATGAATTACATAGGATATCACGGTGAAAATTCTTGGGCTCCTCCATGTCTGGTCATGGACATTTCAGAGAGATACATAGCTTACCTGGGCCAGTTAACTTGGTCTTTACTGGAAACAGCTATTCTCAGACAGTTATGCGACACTCTCTTAAAAACGTCCCTTGAAAATTTGGACAAAAGATAATAGTTGGGTTTTGTTTGTTTGTTTCTTTTTTTCTAGTACAAAGTTTTTATAGCTCTTTCTGTACAATTACATTTATGCTTGAAGTCACTAACATGTTAATAAAGAACCCATACTTTCAAAGTAATTCTGAGCCATACTAACTGTTCATCTCTCAATCTTTCATCTAAAAAGACTAACAGGTAGTTAACAAAAAACCTCAGGTATCACACTGAAATGAATGTATTTTAGCCAGCTTTCCCTCGAAGCTACAGATGACACTGTAACTGTTACGCAAGTTAGTATTCCACATTTTTTAGGTGTGCATTTGTTGCTGCACTCATTCCTTAGGAACATAATTTATTATTAAATTTCTTATATGCTTTCTTGATTTGGGTGAGATCTCTGTCCTTTTTCCATAATGCTTCCAGAAAGTTTGCTGATAAATTTGTTCCTTTGAATGTATATGTTCTTCTACTCATCAAAGGATGATTTGCACGGAAGTTTCCATTTTTTCCTTTGTTTGTGTTGGCAGCTTTATCAGTGGAAATTACAAAGAATTTCACAGCCTGGCAAAGGGAGGAAGTGACATCTCTATATCCCCAAATTACCCAGCTTTCAGCAGCTCGCTCCCTTTTCTGCTGTGCTACACTATAGGCTTCTATTCCTTTTTCATCCAGTGACAGCTTACTGCTTAACTAAAATACAATCCTCTCGCTTTGTAATTTTATTAAATCCACCCTTTGCTTTACGCAATTGCATCCTGAAGCCCAAGTTAAGTTTTCAGTCCTCTGCAACACAGAAAAACATAGGGGCATGCTCTGTTTTCTTGGGGCGTTCATCAATTTTGTGTGGAATGCACCACAATAATCAAGAGCAGAATGTGGGTTTTGGCTTCCACAAATAGTTTTGTCAAAATATCATTGCATTGAACCGATCACTTACTAAACTCGACAAGCTTTTTAAATTTGCAAAACACCCTAAAATGCTACACTGCTTTGTATGCAAGAATCCTTCAGTATTTTTCAAACATGCAGATTTACAATTAGAACTACAATGGTATTAATGTCCATTTATGACAACATTCTCCTGTGCTGCGGTGTCAATCTAAAACTACCCATGGCATAGTAGCAAAATTTGGCCCTTGCTGTATTTTTTTATCTAGTATTTCTGTGTATAAAGAATTCATTTTCTATATGTCAAGTTTTAATTCCCTGCATCCGGTTTTCTTCTCATCACACTTGCAATTCTGCTACAGTCAATGGGGTTGCACTGTTGTAAGTGAGAGCAAAATTTGGATCAGGATACAGATTTCAACACCATCCTACTCAAAAATATAGTGTTTCAGAGTTTTTACCGCAACTTCAAAGGTGGATCATCTTAAAAGTGACTAGTACTGGAGAGCAAACATCCTCCATCATCATAACCAATTTCTCAACATCAGCACAAGCATTTAGAAGAATTACATGGTTTACACCATGATCTGTGTTTCTGGAGTACAGGAAGTTTCTGGAGTACACAAGTACAGGAATGCAGATAAGTTGCTTTTACATGCTATTTAAATCTGTGTAGATAAATCAAGAATAAAACATTACAAATCATAGTATTTTGTAACATGATTCAGAAGATTTAATTAAATCAGGTTTCTGTCACTGTCATGAGATGTTATTTATACAATGCTTCAAAACTGGTAACAAAAAAGCGCAATGATTTTAAAAGCCTTCAGTGAGGTTTTTTTCTTGTTTGCCTATAAATCTGTTTTCCTAAAATGGACCTCTAAAAATTTACATTATGCCCTAAATAGGGTATGTTGTATTCTGCTTCTCCAGCTGGGCTTTTGAACATTTCCAGTAATCAAACAGTAATTTTTCAAGACTGAGTATAAAATGTAGAAGCTTCAATGTTTTTTCTTTGGAGAATGTAGTGAACTGAAACACACACAAAATGAAAGAGGAAACCCTAGTAACTTTTGCAGGTAAACAAAATTTCTGTCTGAACTGGGATCTCAAGCACCAAACCCTAATGGAATACAGACCAAAACCATTAATGCTATTCCCTTGTAAGTATGCCAAAGCAATTTTTCTCAGCTTTGAAGGTAAAGTGGTGATTCTGGTTATATGCCCAAAAAGAGAGTACAGATAAATCTTTTTCTGCTCTCTCAGAACGACACAACTGCATTTTGTTAATTTTTAGGATACAAGATTTTGGAGATGCACCTTTAAGCAAGGTATCTTTTTTCAGATTAGTTTCTATGCCAATAAAAGTATGCAACATAACCTATTAAAAGGCATATGCATATTTCTTCACATGTGAATTGTTTCATTGGCTTTAATAAGTGTTTAATTCACAGTGTGCAGTTAAGCATATGCGTAAATCATCATACAAATGGAACTTGAACTGAAAAAGTGTTAAGTTTCTGCCAGGGATTTAAGGTTTATTCTCTTTTCCAGATTTGTAATACTTCATTGTTTTCAATGAAAAAGACATCACACTGTAATATGTGCAATTAGAAATGAGACTTACTCCTCACACATATTTCTAGAGATCTACAAACACCTTGAGATATTACTAAAAAAAAAAATACATAGTGCATGAAAATATTGCTTCAGAGATTTGAAACAATTCAAGCACACATATTTTAATTCAAACTGAATCCCCTATAAATATCTTCAGTTTTAGCAAGAGTTCAAGGGAATATTAGAAAACACTAAGGAGTATTTTAAATACCTTAAAGTGCACAGCAGAGAGGAAATAAGCAAATTGGTAACTAAGATATCTAGCTAAAATAAAGCACGATTTCACTACGAGAAAAAATGTACCATATATTCAGAGTGCATGGCATTACTGACCAGAAAAGCCACGTATGCAAGGTATATGCTGATTCAGCCTAAAACTGTCCCATCTGGACAGAGGCAGCGCCCAACTCAACTAGCACCCTGTTACTATACCCAACTCCAGTTCTGCTTTCTGTCCCTGCTGTGAGCGCCCGAGCACTGTATTAAAAGCACTGAGGGAGAAAAGGGAATTTCAAACAACCTCCCAATTGTATTTAAAAAAAAAAATAATTAAAAAATGCCTGGCTATGTCTGTGCACAAGCAAAGTCCCTCTGACAGGAGTCCCTGATTCAGAGGGGTGCAGAGACAACTGGCAGTAGAAGAGGGAATCATGGTTTTGGTGGGTTTTTTGTTTGGTTGTTGGTTGTTTTTTTTCTTCCCCCAGTGGGTACTGCAGTCCAGAGCTGGCTGAGAGCTCAGTTTAAAAGATACCAACCATGGTATCTCTGCCTTCAGTCTCTATTACGAATTAGATTACCAGATTAGATCTTTGGGTCATATGGGATACAATGACGTATTTATGAAAGTGGACATTACTTATGGTTTTTAAAGTAGATGCAAGAGTCACTCCACTGTCCAGTGAAGCTATGGAACAACCTGCCAGGACAGAAGGTTAAATCTTACCTCTATACTATATGGATTTGTTGGTGTGTGAGATACAATAGCAAAACTACGTAATATTTGTGAATGATCTTATTTTTCATGAAATAATTTCAGTCATACAGTCATGCGTGTTCTCTAGTGGCAATGAATTCCAAATCTTTATTATGTGTTGGTAGAAAAATATTCCTTTTATTAGTTTGAAATATATTTCAGTTTCTCTTAATACTCCTTAAATTGCAGCACTTGACTTAGACTCTATCCTCGTCATCATTGCATGTGCATTATTGCACTCATCTGTCAACCGTATTTGTCACAGTCCATAAAGGAGGGTTGAGCTTTTGAATATCTTTATTAATTTCCATTTCCCGTATCTGAATTCTGTAATTCTTCCAAATCCACAGCAGGCTGAGCAAACAGAATTGAACACAGAGTGCAGATTTCCCTCCTCTCTGCTTTCCTTTTCCAGCACAGAAAGACTGAGAGAGACTCGTAACTGACCACTGGGTAACCTTACTGTAAATTTTGTGTGAGGTCATTTACGCTGTCCTCTAGAGTACCAACACTCCTACCTATCTAAGTAACGCCAGGGAAGGATGGTGGCAGGGCAGATGGGTCTACTCACATTTTAGGGAACTACAATACAACTCTACTCCAACGCTTTTTCTGAATAGTCCACTTCTCAGTTCAGTCCCGAGACTCTTCCAGCACGAGACTAAGCAAACCAAGACCCAATTCACTATTGCAGAGGCCACATCTCTTCATTGGCTGACTTCTAACTTGGGTTCCTCAACAGGAAGTTACAATTAGGTTGGATGAACCTGAATTTTGAGTTGCTAAATATCTACATGAAGTTAGATGCCTGAAGCAGTTGTGTGAACTCTCCTTTTATCCTCTTTAAACAGACAGATTTGTAGTGTAACCAAAGATTTTGCTTTAGTGAAAAATAAAGTCAACACTGGGAACCTTGAGGCTGATACTTTTGGGTTTAGCTAAACAAAACCCAAACTTCTGGTTTCTACAGTAAGATTTACCATATAGACAAAAAGGGAGTAACGACCACAGATTACTAGGTTAGTCTTGCAAGATCAGAGGGACACACTGTCTCACAGCTGGTTACTGGGAAAGGAACACAAACAGGACACGGAGGTGCACCATGTATAAGAATAAACTAAGCAGCTCAAAGAGGAATTCTGGGGGGACAAAAACTTGGAACAGCTACCATCTCAACAAAATGTAGAAATTCAAATATAAAGAAGAGTTGGCGGACTGTTTCAGAAGAACACGTGTGAATGAACAATTAACCTTGAGCATTTGGAAAACATTAACTAATGCCTTCCATTTGACATTATGTGAAAAGATCACATAGCTTCTTACTGAATGAAACAAACTCTATGTCTTGCTTTTTCTGAATCTTTATCAGATGAACCTCATCAGCTTACCAGCACAGATAAACATGAAATCAGGACTCCTTAAAGTTGAAGATGGAAAATGGAGTTTTTTGATATATCTCTATTTTTATGATAAAGTATTACATATATTCTTAGATTTCAGAGGTTCAATAAATCAGCAGAGTTCTTCAGCAAAATTAAGTTAAACTGAAGCGATTTTCTGAAGGTCGCAGAATAAATTCAGATGGCTAATTCAACTTAGAGGGAATTAAAATTGAGAATTAACATAAACAGGAGCTGTACTAACAGTAAAAAGGCAGAAAATAGGTATTACAAAAATGTTACAGTTTGCATGATTTTTAAAATTTACCTAGGAATTCTGGGCACTAAATCATGCAGTTTTTTGAAATTTCAGTCACTACAACAGAATTTTCATAGTCACTGCTAGGTTAAATACAAGGATATACATTTAATTTCATCTACATGAAAGAATTAGCACTGAAGAATGTAACTAAAAAACCAAAGATTAAATATTTTGATAGAATACAATTAAAATTCACCAACCTCAAGCATAAATCGGGATAATCATTATGACATACAACCAGTTACCCAGAAGCAGCTTTCAGATTTTGTTTCAATGTTTAAGTTGTACAAGGTTTGAAAGTTACCGAGTTATGAAGAGCTGATTCATGAGCTGATTCACGTGATTCAGTGCCCCTCCAACTTTCTTGTTGTCAACAAGTCTGTCAGGGTAAGACTGAAAATTCTGCTGATGAGGAAAGCAGGCCTGGTATCACTCATGAAAACTATCCAAAGCTGTGGTGAATATGGCTATCCTTCCACAAGATTGTCTTGCTACAGAGACACCCAGTTTCTTTTAAGTGCTAGTATAGTATCTGGAAATATAGCACAAATAATTAAAGGTATCACAACACTCCAAAGGACTTGTGTTCATTGTATGGAAAAACTGTCAGATAAGCTACATTTTAAAGGACAGGTATTTCCTACTATTTAAATAATTTGAATTCCATGTCAAGCATTTTTAAATTATATTTGTAATTATACAATTCTATACTAACACCAAAACGTTCTAGAATTATTGAGTAAATGGGATTTTTTAAAAATAGTGTCATTGAGTCATTATTAAATGTATAAACAAAAATTTCTATTTTAATCTCAGACATAAATAGGAAGAAAAACTTCTAAGTATAACTTGAGATTAAAAAGTAAACTACAAAATCATACTATACTCAATAGGTAATTGTTTTACAATGCACAATGGATAAAATGTTGTCAATTATATGTTTTTTCAGATAAATACAATGTCTTCACCTGCATAGACATGAGTTTTCATAGACACTTTAAGCTTCAGTTTTCTTATCAAGGGAAATCAAGTTTTTCTATCACTAATGTAAAGGAATTCAATTAAGATATGCAAAAGCAGGAAATTTTCTCTTTCCCATCCGTATAACAAATAAAAAAAATAGAAGTTGAGCTTTACTAGTTAAACTAATTTTTGAAGGCTTCTGGTACACAGAACTTCAAAGGTGTCTAAGCAGGAAGAAACCTAACTGTCAATTCAAACTCATTTTTTTAGAGGTCAGCAATTAATTTCATTTGTAACACATGAAAATCCTCCTGTATACCTTTCAACACCTTTATGTATCCAGACGGCTTTGAAAATCTCTCCCAATGTGATGACTTGTTCACTTAATAACTGTGATTAATAATTCACTTGTATAATAAATCCTTTAGACTTACATGAAAATATTTTTGTTAGGCATTCAAATTATTTAAGGCTGGTTTATTTCAATAAAAAGAATTAAATGTTGTTTGTCTGCACTTTGGTGGAATTCTGATTTGCATTCAAACTGCAGGTTGATCCAAATAATGAGTTCAAATTTAAATTTCTACAAAGTAAAAATTTGGTATCCATGTTTTTAATAAAATATAAATTGAGATTCAGAAGTTGAATAAGCCCATAAAATTACTTTAAAGATCACTTGTTTCTCTAAATGCTTGTTTTTCAGGTGTCTTGCAAGACAAGTTCACATTTCATGGTTATACTGTCAATGACAGGTTTCTAAAAAACCACGCCATTTTAAAATACTCATAAAAAGCAAGATAAAGACTTTTTTTTTTTTTTTTTCCTGATGGCTGGCTCAAATCATGGTTAGAATAGGCGTTTAAAAGCACTGACTGAATGAGGCAACTCTGGAAAGTGGGATGACCTGAATTAGTTCTAAGAAATCTTAAACAAGAGCAAGAAAACTATGATTTTGAAGGTCTGATCTTTCATCACTGAAGTCAAGAACAGATCTACCACGGTTCTTATAGGCCATACCCAGAACACTCTGAAGAGTCTAGGGCATGTTTCTCCTTGTTAGCTTGATTTTTAGTCTCTTGACTCTTGAGATGACAGAACAGGCCTTAGAACTGAAATAAGTGAATCTGGAATAATGAAATAGATTCACATTCATTCACAGATTGCAGATTACATCTTTATATGTATTATTTCTGAATTTGAATTATTAAATATGTTTGAGCTTATAAAGGTGTTGCTGATACACTGAATGGTCAGGAGAGAGGCTAAACAGGTAATGCAACTAAAAGGAGCACACATTAATAAGTTAGTTATCTACTCCTATAGTAACTTACACCTTCTTCTGGCTCTTTGGTATGTAAATTAAAGTGACCGAAACCAATTTACATTCACATGTACACATCAGAAAGTGGGTGGAAATCTAGATTGGCCGAACTTACAAATTTGAATTTCTTGGCAAGTTAGATATCTCACCTAAAATCTCCTTATCCATTTATACATTAGGAAATGTGGACAAACCAATTATGGAACAGACACAGACCCAATGAGAACAAAAGCAGATCAGTATGCAAGGGTGATAAGCCTAATGAAAACATGGTTTCAAATGGCATATTTTAAACTCAATGGGAGACAACTGGGACTTCAGAACATGGAAAAAAGTATACAGGGACACGTCCAAACGCACAGGGTTTACATTCACCTAAGAACTGTGGGGAGCGGACACTTCTCAGCAGTTAAGGAAAGCGTAAGTTAATGGCCTGGGGGTTGTTAGGACTTTCAGCCAAGGCAATTAGTGGACTGCACAGTACTATGGCTGTCCTGCCCAAAAAGACTACCAGAACATTCTAGTGAGTTGTGCTCTTCCAAGTAGATCGTGTCGAACTGGCCAAGGTTTAATTTTGCAACTTAACAATGATATTAAACATTTGCCCAGATCTCAGTATGTGCTTGGAGAAAGAATGGGATGGAGTGTTAAACACATAAAGACTAACCAGTATTACCCTCAAATCTGTCATCTATTGAATGCATCTGGGAGAAGCTGGACAGAAAACCATAATCTTTAAAAAATATCCACAGGTCACTGAAATCTTGCAATAATTCTCCCTGAAAGCTAAAAATGAATTGGATCAGCAGACAACTTTGCAAACACATACACACCCAGGTATGGGTGCACACCCACGCTCAAAACCAAACTTCCTAACATCTGCCAGGCCACCATGCCAGAAGCGAGTTTTCTCTTTTCTGACTGGATAGTATTAATTTTATGTGCAGCTGTTGAACAAAATATTCTCCATTGCCCTTGGATAATAAATCCTTTGAACACATCTGAGTGTGTGTGTGTGTGTGTATGTGTGAAATAGTGACTCTTCTTTGAATGTTTCCAGACTACATTATTAATACTCAACTTGTTCCAAAGCCTACAGCAGTTCCTTGGAAGACTCCTCCAAGCATCAGTGCGCTTTGGATCAGCTCATGGAGAACAAAGCCAAGTTGAAGTTTGATTGCAATGCAGAAATATATGTAGGAATCCAACAAATGCAGAATAATAAACCTGGCTGCTAACACACTGTGCATTTCAACAGAACACTGTGACACAAGGGCTGACCAGCCAGCACTGGAGAGATTACAGCACTGAGCTCAGTGGCTGACACCAAGTGAAATGTGCCCCTCTAGTAAGGCACAAGGAATTCTGTTTGGAGGCACCTGCAGATCCCAAATGCATACACCCTCTGCTAGCAGAGTGGGTCACACTGCATTCCTAGATTGTGTGATCTCCCTGTAGTCTGCTTGGGAAATGGCACTATTGCACTATGTTCCACGAGCTTCTCGGGCATGATCCAAGTTAACATAAACCAGTCAACAATCCATCTTGATTTTCTAACCAAACCTCAGGCAGCAAGAATTTACTAGGCTAGTGCAGAAATAAGGATATTCATTTCTGTGAAAGACAAAAGGGAAAGCACCAACGCATTTTGTTTTGGTATTAGAGCTAATTATGATCATACTGCAGCAAAGGGGTACTCAGCCATTTGCAAGTCTTTGCTTAAGAACGTTAAGATTTGTTCAAGATAACAACAACAACAAAAAAAATGCATTGAGCCCAATATCTCACCTTCAGCAGATACTGAAAATGTGCAAGAAATCACATTGTGATACTTGACCAAACTACTCTCCAACCCTGCAGCATTTGTTGGACTACATTAGCTGAGCAACACTAAGCAGTTGACTCATCAGCTAATAGTGGGATCTTTAAATGTTAACTTTTTAAACTATTAAAAAAAAAAAAAAAGTCTTTTTTTTTCCTCGATGTCATCCAGTCCCTTTTGACTGTTTCATTTCTTGCTTCCTGTCTTCTAACTTTATCCATGTGGGAACTACCTTCCCAAGTCTGTTGAATGTCCTCAAAAGCGTTCCACAAAGGAAGCTATTGCATGCCTTTTGGAAATGTATACAGAGCTGATCACCCAGATCTCCATCTCTTCAGAGAATTCCCAAACAACAGTGAGGCATGCTAAGCCTTTACTGTCTTGCTTACCGTTGCATAAAAGAGGAATTTGAGGGGGCTAAGATACCTACAGAATGAAAAGTTCATTTTGAATTATGTATACCGAGCAGATGCTATAGTCATATATACTGAGAAATTAGTAAGATTATGATACATTAAATTTCAATCTTCTCATTTTATTTAAAAAAAATCCCAACCAACCAAAAAAAACCAAACAAACAAACAAAAAAAACCCCACAAAAACAAACCAGAAAGGAAATGTATCAAGAAAAGGACCTTGAGTCCAACCCATGATGGCCGCAGAAGAAATTCCTTCAACTTAGAGGGGTCTGTTCACGTGCTTACACATTCCCTCATCTAATGAGGCCCAAATGTAGGCTGTGCTAGCAGGCCAACAGGTTAATGGTAGCCTACAAAAATTGCATTCATTCAGGAACTCCTGTATGTGGCAGGTTGTTACTGATACTCCTCAGCATCAACAGGTCTTGTTCTAACTTTGGTCTTACTATTCTTTGTGAAGTAAGACGATTTTTCAACGAGAGACAATGATGGGAAACCATGTATTCATGGATGCTGAAACTAAAACAAATGACAGTTCCCTCAAAACAAATACAGATGGCAGGTAATGTGCATAGCCCAGGAGGCCAAAGAAATAATCACTCTGAGCAGTGAATAATTAGCTCTGGCCTTGTGGAACCAGCCTACATTTGGCAAGTGAGAGCACAGTGGTGTCCTGCTTGTTAATGGAGGTAAAGGCAAAAGGGTTCACTCCTCATGTAAGACAACCATGACAAGGCTCACAGAGTATTTGTGGCTGGTAGCCACAGGGATCAGTTCTCCTACGCCAGCCCTGTTATGGCTAAGCAACAAATGTCCTTATAAACAGCATTCGTGATACAAACACTAATGTAATCCACATGAAGATGGACATTACGGCAGAACATGGGAGAAGCTGCACGAATGTGAGTGCATGTATGCGTATTAACATAGATGTGATAGCACAGACTAGCACAAAGCCTTGCATGCTTTGTGCACAGCCTCAATAAATTACACCTACACTACTTACCTCTAAAATACACTTATGATAATTAACTGCTACAGATAGATGAAAACAAAACCAGAATTTATTTCTGGAATAATGAAGGTGACTGGTTATATAACGACTGAATCAAATGAAATATTAAACCAGTTACTCATTAACAGGACTAATATTCTGCCCTAAAGTTTAAAACAGAAACCAAACTCAACAAAATAGAGATCATGATAGCACAAAAAAGCCAAAACAGCTTCATGAAAAGCACTGTTCTTCTAAAGTAGGTCCTTTCTCAGAAACAGAGCAGACACAGCTTTCATTTATTATTTATGGTGCCTTGTGCCCATGTCAGCTCCTGATTAATAATTAAAATTAATCTCATTAAGGCAGATTTCATTACAGGATAATTTAATTAAATGATGAATTGGCTCCCAGATGTCACCATTTGTGCCATCTTTTAAAAGATGCTGCTGATGACACAGATTTACAAGGTTTTAGTCCAAACCTGAAAAGCTGTATCATTTAACAGATTTATGGCTATTTTTCACAAGCAAGGCACACAACCTGAAATATAATTCAGATAAGATGAGACAGGCACTTCAAATTTGTTAAAAAGAATTCTAACTTCACTACTTGTGAGGATCTTACATATCAGCAGTTTAAGCAATTTCCTCCTTGAAGCACAAAGTGGCTGAGACAGCTGCAAAAAAAATATTTCAGATGGTTTACAGAAAATTATTTTGAATTTCCAAATTCATTGTCTCAAGACTTAAAACAACCAAAGGCGACAGATGAATGAAAATAATAAATGTCACTGGTAGCAGGAGAAGATAAACCTGGCTGTACCATACTTCCTACTCTCTTTTTATAATGCTATGCAAGTTTCCTCTCGCTAGTTAACAAAAAAAAAAATCAAACAGTAGAATATCAGCTGCTAGTGAATCAGCACTATCAGAACAGTCCAGAAAGAAAGAGCTAATGAGGATGTTTCAGAAGCCATAGAGCAAACAAAACAAAGAGCAGAGAGGAAGCCAAGTAGTGACATAAAATACTGTGACAAAAACATTCAAAATAGTGGAAAGGTGTTTTCTCTAATATTTCTCCAGTGTACCGTATCTCACTGTGACGGGTTACGTTCCACAAAACCTCACAGACTCTTTTAAAAAACTTCAGTGTAAGAAAAAATTTAGAAAGTATGAAACTGAATTCTAAGACTGCACCATGCCAATATGCGCATTTGTGGGCTCAGGGTGCTATTTTTAGGCAGCTACATTTGCCTAAGGCTTGACCAGCGGCCTGCTCTCCATCTGCTGCATATTACTGATTTCCCAAACAGTTTAGTGAATGAAAAGCACCATATACACTGAAGTTCACAATCACCAAATGATCCTTGAATGTATCCGGATAGAGAGGAGACGACATAGACAAAATGCCCATTTCAAGCAGTATTCTGTTCACACCAGAGATTGCTCCAAATAAAGATACGAGTTCTCCACCAGTACGGAAAAGCTTTAGTACTGATACTTTTGATTAAAATAATATAAAAAACCACCCAGAATACTTTGAACATTGAAGCTGCACATTCCTGAGATGTCCCCAACCCATTCAAACCATCCGAACTCTGCCACAGGACTGCTGTTAACAAAGCCCTCAGCGGAAGGAACATCATTGCCCCCGTTTCTGGTCAGTAACAAGCAAGGTAGCACTCACTTATGGGTGATAAACCTGGTGGTCGTTGTGATCACCAGGTAACCTTACTGAACAGCTAGCAGTGGTACCAGAACTGTAACCCACCAGGTACCAAGGGCTACATCTAGAAGAACAGATTTAGGTATTTAGGATTAAGTAAAATCTTGAGTCCTAATTTACTTTTGGGGCTCCACATACAAGACATGGATGGAGAAAGCCTCAAGTAAGTCAGCGTGCTGTAACCATCCACCTGGTGGGAAACGCTGAGCAGACAAAATGGGCTTGATTGTTAACCTGCTCTTTACCAGTTAGATCAGTGATCTACCACAGCAGCTTGGCTTCTCAGCTATGAGCTGCCTGGCCCAGTTAGGTGCCTAGGCAAGACTTTTTTTTTTTTTTTTTTTAATGACTGGGAGAGTGTTCTCCAATAAAAGAGTAAAGGAATGGCCTGCAATAGATACCTACATATTTAAGTTCCCAATCCGTCTGATATGCAGTAAGAAATTTAACTTAAAGGGTGATCAATTCCCATGTCCCAGAGAAATTAAAAACCCCCACAAATGGACAACCATACTGACATACCCCCAAAATGTCCTAACTCCATATGTCCCATGAAATCATACCAGACTTTACTGTTAGAAAGTTAGTGCTGTTAGCTCAATATCCAAAAGTGAAACAGGTAACTAGAGTGAGACCAGACTAGTACATGTCAACATCTAAAACTGCACTCCTCAAAACCTCTGCTTATTAGCTTTAATTCTTCCTGACGTTTTATCTCTGCTTCTGCACAAATCCAGAAATGTCTTATAGTGAAAGACTGACAACTCTTATGTCTTGTTTTGGAATGGAATAGTGCATCTTTGGTATCCTTGCACAGATTCTGCTTTGTTCCTTATACAAACTGTAGAAAATACGTAACTAGGCCTTTTTAAAAAAAAAAAAAACAAAAAAACAAAAAAACAAAAAAAAAAAAAAAAAAAAAAAAAACCACCACAAAAAGTAAATTACAACATTACTGTGCAATTTAGGAAACTGCTTTTATATAAAATTTTCTAATAAAAACATATAAAAATTCTAAAAAAATTCTAATTCATAGAATATCTGTACGATTTTTTAAAGCATTCATGTATCATTTATCTTGAAAGACTATAGAAATAAACAGCTTTGTTCTATAAATCTGTTCTCTCTCTTACCATCTGCAAAATTAATACATCAGTCCTTCAACACCATATGACTAGGCTTCCAGCAATAAACTACTACCCAAAATGTGAAAGCCAGAAAGTCACTGTTTATTCTTGTCAGTCCCAGGAGCCCACTGCACATATTAACATCTTCTTTTCCTAAAGCTACATTTTAATTATCGTGAAGCATTGGTTACACTTACTTACATTATTTAAGTTATTTAATAGCTCATCATCAAAAAATATATTTTGCAATGAGTTTAGAACAGCTATAATTTAGGCATGTATACATATATACACACTTTAAAGGATGAGCCGACAGTATTTCCATGCATATAAGCCACGATTCATCACAAAACTCTGATTTAGCAGCAGTGCTGCTTATACACATCTGCAGGAAGAAACTTATCTCCTTTTCCTAATGTCTTATCTGCCTCTGGTCCCTCCTCTCCATCAGACAGGGGAGAGGGCAGGAGGAAAGGAGGAATAGCCATCGCCTTCGACAGCTGCTTTGTTCTGCTTCCAAACATATGCACATTACCTGAAAAATTATAGTCAGAGAGCTAACTGGTTTATATCCTTTTAAAAGGGATGTGGGCTATGTGGGTGAAGATGTAAAATGTCAGGCTGTAATTCAAAATTTGAATATAATATAGAAGCTACATTCTTTCATTGCCTTTCTATCTCGATCTGTGATCTCTGGGGAAAGTATAGCCCCCAAATAATACACTAAAAAGTAACATGTTATTTTAATGGTATTAGGGAAAATTTCCAAAATGTAAACCTCTCCATTTAAAAGCCTTCCTCAAGACAGCTATGGTCTTTGTAACCCATCACCTTTTGAACAGTGTACCTCCTTATCAAAATTAGAATTTCTCTGCTGAAAAAAACTACTCACAAAAAATGGACAAAAAGTCAGAGATGTTCTTATTTTCTGGAATTCCATGGCTCTATTCTTCTGAAAAATGAAAGGGGAAAAATATCCCTCTTAACTGTTCTTCTGGTCTCAATATTTTTATTGACAATTTTATCAGTAGTTTTATAGAAAAAACAAAACCATAATTTTCTGAGATTTCTCCTGCCATTTACTTGGTGGGTAAAGCTGCTGCTTAATGTCTCCAGTTTCCCACTCTATCGACCTTTCCACACATTTTACCAGGCTGGGCTTGGCATCATGCTTCCAGTCTGCTAACTAGCACTGACACCACTGTGTATTCCTACTTTGCGCCACTGCATGGAGCATGCATGCCCAGACCTGCACAAGGTAATCTTTCCCAACAAAATACAAATCCAAGGGGGAAAAGAAAAGGCAAAACAAAACTGACATTCTAGGCTGACAGCAAACCTTGACCAAAAAAAAAAAAATCTACTACAGTGTAGCTGAAAATAAAGGAGTATATATATATTGCACAGATAAGTGATTTTCTACAGCTTACTGTTGCCTTTAACATAATATACTAGTAAGCAAATTAAATGCTATACTTTCTTCTCTTTCTTAAAGAGGCCTTTAGCAAAGCTCTTTTGTAGTCATCTGACTTCACACCCTCTGGCTTTCCTCAGACATAGTAAGGAAAAGAAATTAAAATGTGATGTATAGTCAGGTGCTCAGTGCTACGTCTTCCTATTTTCTTGAAGAATTAGAGTGTTCCCTCTGGTGATTTAACACCATCACCTTAACTAAGTTGAGAAGACATTTTGAGGCATTATCACAGACTTTTAAACACAGTGATACTTACGCTCCAACTTAACTGCTGTACAGGCAGGGGAAAATGCATTAATCCCATTGACTTGGCCCTGCATATATCAATGGTGGATTTTGTCTACCACCTCTAGGACTGTGTACTGGTGGTTTAAGAGAGAAGCAATTGCTGAATTATTCAATTCCACTATTATTCTGGATAAAAATGGATGTGCATCATTAGGGTAACTGTGTATCACAAATTATACTCTGGTCACTAAACTAAGGTGGAAAAGGGCTGAATTTGCTTGCTTCTCCCACACATACCTCTTTCACTCTTTATTCCATCTGTACTTTTGCCCTGGGCTCTCAAACCTCTGCTTATTTAAAAAAAAAGAATAGCTTATTTCACCTACGGTGGGAGCTTTCAATCTACTAAGGACATTGATTACAATTGCTTTTGATTGGCTTCCTGGAACTAATTTTGTTTTATGCTATATATAGTTATGGAAACACACTGAAAAATAGACTGGCTTCTTACCAATCTAATCTTGAATGACTTTCCTGAAGCTTATCAATTCAGCAAATAAATTAAATTCTCTTAGCATAAATTATAATCTCATAGAATTGTACAAACTATCTCAGTTCATTAGCAGGCCAAGAAGTTAATAGATATTTACTAGTTTTGACATTTCATCTTACAGGCAGAACTTAGCCCACCATCTACTGGATACAAAGTGAAACAATAATACATTTACAGTTTGATGTAAATATTTACCCCTCAAAATACACCTTTTCTTGCATCCATTGAATAATAAACCCATCATTTTCATTAACAGTCTTTCTGTTACTTATTCATCAATGTTCTATGAAGGATCTAGACAATTATTTATGAAGAGTTGGAAGTACGTTAGGGTGACACTAATAATCCAAAGACTTAAAAAATAAGCATGAATATTTTTATTTCAGAATCTTTTAGTAAAATACATGCTGCCAAAAATATGTCCCACTTTGTAAGGATGAACTCACAAAACAGTAAGCATGAAATTTTAGTTCAAGAACCACTACAGTTGTGTTTTGTTTTTTTTTTTTCTAAAAATGTGGTTTTCAGTCAAGTTCTTTCCAACAAACCCTTGACATTTTTACAGAAGTTAGGTGAATAGGTAAGGCTTTTCCCATTTTTTTCTCAGCTGGGAACTTAGCTTCTCCATTACAACAGTCCGATTCTAAAGCTACTTTAATTCTTAATGCCTTAATCACTTGTGCTTATTAAATTATTTAAAATGTGCTCTGAACAACAAAGACAAGAAGGATCTTCCTTTGCAGCTAATGAAGCAAAGGAAAGTTCTGGTTTCGCAGAACCTGAAGGACTGAATGGGTAGCTGAGGAAAGATGCCCTGGAAAGTTTTGCTTTATGCCTTTTGCCTTATTTTTCTACTTACAGAGGAGAGAAATAAAAAAAAATGGGTGAAATAGTAGCAGCAGAGTTGCCATCTCATTATAAATTTCTTCCCAAAATGAAACCATTATTTTTCTTGGTTCTGTTCATTCATAACAGCTCATGATCATCATCATATTCAGTACTTCTTGCACCTCGAGATGCAGGTTACAATGGTAATTTTCAACCAGCAAATACTGTCAGCCTTAACAGAGAACATCCCGCATAATCACACAGAACACCGAGTCTGGGGGTGGGGTTTTGATCACTCTCCTTTTTATATTCTTCCTTCCTGCTCCCAGACTAAGTTTCTCTCCTAAAAGAATTGCTATAGCAAGGCTTATGAAGTAATAAGCATTCTTTAAGAAAAAAAGAAAAAACAATGTTAAGATGTCTGTCCAAGCAATGCAATAGTTAAAAAACCTATTAACTGTGCAACCAAGAAACAGTTTGGAAGAAATGGTACAACTATGAAATGAGCATAACCACAGAAGAACACAGAACTGCTTTAAGAAAAATTTTAAAAGTTAAATGACTTTACCAAAATAAAAAGCCAACTTTTTTCCTCTCATCCAAAGATCCTTCTTGATATATGCATTTTGTAATATTTTATTACGCTGCCAAGTATAAAGAATATTTTGTGCTTCATGAATATAAAGACAAAGCCTCTTGATTCCTGTGAGTTTTTTCTATTAAATACTCAACAGAGAGCTCAAAGGAAACACTGGAACCTACCAGAATTCTCAGAAGTGACAAGTAACATGCAAACTGCAGAGTTTATGTTATTTGAATAGTCTCTGAAATCTAGACACCAAACAAATCTTGAAATGTATTTGAATTTTATGTATATACAGCTACTTATGAGTGGTAAACATAATAAAATTTGTTATTTTGTGATTTGTGACCTTTTTTTTCCTTAGTAGAGAGGCAACAACACTAAATCAGCAATACATTATTACTACACATTATAGAAATTATCAAGGGTGAAATCAAATTTATTGCAGCTGTAACACTTCCAAAAGAGAACAGGAATCTGGGTCTGTGCCAAAGAACACACTTTGGGCAGTCGATCACATGATCTTCGAAATAACTAAATTAATTTTGTTGTAAAAATAAAACTAAACCCCACTGAATATCAAAACCAACGGGTACAAAGGTGATTTCCAGATTGAGAAGGCGGCTTTCTTTAATTTCTTTAACAGCTGCCATGGCATCTGGCTTTCCAACATGAAATGCAAATACACTTTCTATCAGTTACAACTTGTATTTATTCAAAACAAAGGGATTTAAGTGATGAATATCATAAACATAAAGCCTGATTCAGCTCAGAGATGAATGTACCTTATCAAAAACGGAAATCATCTAGAGCAGTAGGAGACTTCCAGAAAGCAGGCACAGGGAAAAAAAAAAAAACCAAAAAAACCCCAAAAAAACCCAAAAAAAACCCCCAAAAAAAACCCAAACCTAGTTTGTCTTCTACTATCCACCCCCAGATTGTCCCAGGTGGGAGATTAAAGCCCACATGCCAGTTACTCTAACGGGCCCCAATTCAGAAAAGCATACCTATTCAGGAAAGCACTTAATTAAGTACATGCTTACATGCTTTTCTGAATCAGGTCCATGGTACCATAGGAAATGGGTATAACAGACATAAAATGCATAAGTAACTGAGAACTTAGCTCCATAACATAAGCTTTCATTTATGTACTTCTGTATTTTTAAGATATGATGCACTGCTTAAAACATAGCACAACTAAGCATACTCCACCGTAAAGTGCAGCATGGCTGGAAGGAGACCCGAGTATAACCATATCCCAGGACCCATTCAGTATCTCACATGCCTGGTCCACTACAAAAAGTGATGCAAAAAGTGCAGAGTACCCTTTTTGGTTTTCGATATTTTATTTTCCAGCCGATGGGCAGCTTCGGGCATATTGATATAATGGAGATAAATGGCAGGTGGCCAAAGAGCTGTTTGCCACAGTGGTTTGGAACTACTGATACGTACCTAGTTAGAGTTAGCAAAACCAGGGAGCAGGGAAGGAAAGACATGCTACTCATGCGCAGGAAAGATGACTTAAAGAAGGCCATTACTTCTTTTTCACTGGCAACGCTGCAAAGCAAAAGATTTGTATTTTTCCTTCAATTCGATTTTTCCTTCCATTCAATGGTTCTCAATATGAGAAACCCGAAGCTGAAAAAGAAGGTGGCCACCAGCAAGCCAGGTTGCCCAGGGGCTTCTCTGAGTAAGCAGGAAGCTGACTGAGGGCACACATGAGGACACACAGATGGATTAAGAACCACTGGGCAAGGTCTAAAAAATGCCAAGTTTTGATATGCCATCATATCTGCATGTGATTATCAGCCAGCAGGAAAACCCTGCACTCTGCACTGGAGAAAACCAAGTCTAAGAATGGTAATTATGTGTGTATATGGGAATAACAGACCCCTTATTTAGTTTCAAGTATCTGTTTTGCTAAAAAAAGTTACTTTTTTCACCCAGTTCACGTTAATTTTCTATCACTTAAAAATAATACTAAGCTGACTAAAAGTATATAATAGCTGAACCATTCAGAACATTACACTGAGAACCACAAGGGTTAAAAATACTCTGCTTTGATCAGAGATAAAGGCTAGATTTAGAATCTTCCTCACTGCAAGAGAACTATAATTTTAATATAAGAACATGAAGTAAAAAGCTGCAGTTTCATTCCTTGGCCATTTTTATTAATGCTGGAAATCAGCATAATGGCCACTCTAAACTTCAGATTTAACAAACCAGAAGCTGCACAAACTCTCACAACATTACTAATACATTTTGCAATCAGCCAATCTGTCAAAATACAGAAGTTTTTGTATAATTCAATTACAAAGTTATTAAATGTAGTTCTGTGAAAAAATCTTGAAAGCTAAAATAACCAGGCTAGTGAGATATTATTTTCTACTTAAGCTTACTAAAACATAACCTCATGCAATTAAACCAAAGGAATAGTTTTCGAATAGGCAGCATTCATCAACCGAGAACCTACTGGTCAACCCAACCCTATGTAATGGACACGTGTATATGACCTCAGCGTACTAACAGGGCTGCAGAGGCATTTCAGGGAGGGAAGCAAGGTTCTTTTCAAATTACAGCAACACGACAAATAGCAGAAATAGCACAGAAATAGCAGATATAGGACAGAAATAGCAGAGGCCTGCAAATTCTGTATACCAATTAATGCATTGCTACCATAGACTGACTGAGAGTTTCCAAAGGCTTTACTTTTCATCATGCAACAATCACTGAAGGATCTCTAAGGTATCACGTATCAAATCACAAACCCATGTAACCACACAGTGGTTTCTTTACTGTGTGCTTTTAGTACGCCAAATAAAGATGCAGGAGTTTCTTCTTTGAGTGTGAAGAAATACCCTATCATGGGCTGTTTCTTTCTGTGGCCCTCAAAACTCATCACTTCCTATAGCCATAGTAATTACAAACACTCTACAGAATTAGCTGGGTTGGATTTTATTTTTTCTTCATGATTCTCTACAACTCATTCTTTGTATCAGTTTCTCTTAATAACCGAAATACACACATAGCAGGCATTTACAGATATGTTCTGGGTCCACACACCCCTCACACACACACCCACACACCCATTACAACTGCAACAAACATAACCAAATCTCAAAAAATCTGCCAGATTTTGTCTCATCCTTCAACTGAATTTGCTCAAGTGACAAACATTTCCAGTATGAACTATAAAACACTGGCACATAAGGTGCATACACCTGTTAATCCCACTGCGTAATACAGCAGAGGGTCTGTAGGGTTTGTTTTGGTTACCATGTATTTTGTTTCTTTGTTTACTGCTGTTTTGAGAGCCAAGAATTTTCTGCTGAATTAGCAGATGTTTATTGGCTTATCAAAATTCAATATTTAAAATATTAACATATTTCAGTATTTAAACACTGGGTTTTTTGCTGGAGATGTAACAGGTGCTTCAACTGATTCATAAAAAAACCCCATCAAATCATTTACTCTAAATTTTATACATTATTTACACGTGACAGCAAGTGTGGAAAATGTATTTCTTCATATGATATGGGGAGTTATGAATCCTCAAACCAGCTCTTACCTTGTGTGAGAGCAAACAATGTTAAGTTACATATAAATGGAGCAGACCACTCCAAGTAAAGGGCAGGATTCGCTGTAAAAGTGTGGTGGCCCTAACTTTAAACTATGATTTCTTTCCTTTAAAGAGAGTTTGCAAATTACTGAAGTCCCAGGGAAGCAGTAACTCTTAAGCCAAAACATAATACTGGTCTTAGGCACTTAGACTACTATTCAGTCTATACAGTAATAACGTTTTAATAAAGATGACTACAACTATTCAAGAGTCTAGTGTCATATGAATGGGGAAGGTCTTTAACTGATGGTAGAAATTTGTATATTTCTTTCTAAAACCACATAATCATTTCAAATTGCAAACATTGCACAATAAGCATGATAGTTTTAAATTGCAGAAATCTAATGATTTAAAATGTACAATACCATATTAGGCAGTGTAAAATAGTTCATAATATATGACCAATGATATATGTAATGATGATCACTGTTACCACAACTAGAAGACCTCTGCTAGTATAATAACAGTTATCCTTTCCACTTAATATTTTCTGCTAACTATAAATTTTTTTCTTCATATTTAATACATGCAAAGATTTAGTTATTTATATATAATTATTAAAAGAGGGGACTGTACATTTGAATAAAGTATAAGTCTTTAGAGTACCTAAATGTCAAAATTCAAGGACTTTATTCTTTATGAGGGCAGAAAATGGATGTCATGATCTACTGGAATTATACTATAAATCTCTTGGTAGTAAGACAGATGTTGGATGTTTTTCAAAATGTACCGACTGGAGACAGGATCCAGGATATGCAGGCATACAGTAAGACTACTAATGAACCTTAGACCGCTATTCATCATAAACTAGATTCTGGAAAAAAATTTTGCCTTCTCCCAAAAGATTTACTCAAATACATTTAAAGGAGCGTGAGCATGTACTGAATTAAAAAAAAAAAAAAAAAAAACGACCATTTAAAACACAACCTCCCCACTAGCCTAAATGCATTGCTAAAGAAAGCCTATTTTTCCTTCTACATAGATGACTTTATTCTATTCTCCTAATGTAGATGGGGATAGAAAGATAGTTGGCTGGAGCACACCTAATATTTTCTATGCTTTCTTATTATATTACCTATTACAGCTTTAGAATAGAATAGAATAGAATAGAATAGAATAGAATAGAATAGAATAGAATAGAATAGAATAAGATAAAAAAAATTTATGTTGGAAAAGACCCTTAAGATCATCAAGTCTAACTGTAAACCTAACACTGCCAAGTCCACCACAAAACCATGTCCCTAAGCACCACATATCTTTTAAATTCCACCAGGGATGGTGCCTGAACCACCTCCCTGGGCAGCCTGTTCCAGTGCTCGACAGTCCTTTTGGTGAAGAAATGTTTCCTAATATCGAGTCTAAACCTCCTCTGGTGCAACCTGAGGCCATTTCCTCTCATCCCATTACTTCTTACTTGGGAGAAGAGACTGACACCCACCTCGCTACCACCTCCTTTCAGGCAGTTGTAGAGAGCGATAAGGCCTCCCCTCAGCCTCCTCCAGGCTGAACACCCCCAGCTCCCTCAGCCGCTCCTCACAGGACTTGCTCTCCAGACCCTTCACCAGCTTCGTTGCCCTTCTCGGGACACGCTCCAGCATCTCCATGTCTTTCTTGTTGTGAGGGACCAAAGCAAATCCCTTTAATGCTAATTGTGCCATGGTGACTTAACATTTCTCTGCACCAAAAAGGCGTGTCTCCTTTGTTACACATCACTTATGTGAGTACTGGGTAGAGCAAGCACAGAAGTTATCTCCTATGTTCTAGTACGTTCTGCCATGAAAATAACATGTAGTTAATAGCATCCTTCAAGCAACTAAGAAAAGTACAAGCACAAAAGAGCTGAAGGATGGTTGCAAGACCACATGGCACCTACCCAGTTACGTATCCTTTTAGTGGAATACAATGCCAAATACTACACACTGTGCAATACCTTGATAACACTTTTAGTATTCTCTTTTTATTAATGCAGAATAGTCTTGTCAGCTCCAGAAATGAGAGTGATTTATTCTGTCATTTTCTTTCCATTTGGAAGGCAGCTACAGTTTCTCTTTATTTCTAACATGAATCTTTTCTCCATTTCCCACTTTTAATCTGACATCATTAAGTTTACGACTTACAGGGCATTATAACCGCACAGTATATACAATATGATGTCAAATGGGAAGCCTTGGGAATTAAGCCAAGTTCCAGTGGAGCTTATGGCTGTCAAACTCACAAGCATAGCTGAGTTTGGCCTTGGGTAATTCACTCATTGGGTTTCTCAAATTTAAATGGAGACATTTTTTTCTGGGAAAGCAGAAAAGTCACACATGCAATTTACCGGTGACATCTATAGATAAGAAGACAGCTTAGCCTTTTTCCGTAGCTGAACTGAGCTCACTGCAGACCAAGAAATGGAAGACAATGGCAGAAACGTGGCTTTGTTTTTCACATAACAGTAGCCTCTTTATGTAGCCAAATGCAAAGGTCTCACCTCTGTACTAGTCATAACAGAGACAAGATTCCTCTAGACATCATCACCATCATAAAAATCTTGGAATCACAGAAAAATAGAACTGTTTAGGCTGGAAAAGACCTTTAAGATCAGCAAGTCCAACCATTAACCTCACACTGCCAAGCCCACCACCAAACCATGTCCCTAAACACCACAGCTACACATCTTTTAAATACCTCCAGGGATGGTGACTCAACCACTTCCTTGGGCAGTCGGTTTCAATGCTTGACAATCCTTTTGGTGAAGAAATTTTTCCTAATATCCAATCTAAACCTCTCCTGGTGTATCTTGAGGCCATTTCCTCTTGCCCTATTGCCTGTTACTTGGGACAACAGACCCACACCCACCTCTCTGCAACCTCCTTCCAGGTAGTTGCAGAGAGCGATACGGTCTTCCTTCAGCCTCCTCTTCTCCAGACTGAACAACCCCAGCTGTTGGAGCGGGGCCAGAGGAGGGACACAGAAATGACCCGAGGGCTGGAGCAGCTCTGCTGTGAGGGCAGGCTGGATAAGGCTATGGGCAACCTGATCTAGCAGAGGGTGTCCCGGCCCATGACAAGGGGATTGGAACTAGATGATCTTTAAGGTCCCTTCCAACCCAAACCGTTCTAGATTCTGTGATCTTGTGCTCTCTTTCAGCAGTAAAAATTTGCAAGAAAATCACCTGTAACTTATACTATTTATACTTTCTATTGAAAATGTAAATCCTTCAAAAAGAACTGAGCTAGGTATTATAGATGATATGAGTATTACATGTTAAAAAAAAAAAAAAGAGAGAAAAGGGTTCACCTTTCACCTATGTAAATTAGCCATGCCTGAATGTAATTCATGAAGAAACAACATTGTGTCTCAACAGTACAGTGTATAGAATATTTGTCAATACACAAATGGGGGTATGGACAGCACTTTACATACCTCTTGTATATTGAGAAAAATACTCCACATAAAATTGTCAATGCTACTATCACTCTTCTGCACTTTAGCCATTGTTTCTGATCTATCCATTGCAATCCTTCTCTAGAGGAATTAACATGTGTCGTTGCAACTAGAGCCTTACTACTGAACAGGTGAGAAAAGGTTACAGCAATTCAAAGTTCTCATACTATTTCAGCAAAATAAACAAACTTTTTGGTGTTTTCCCTCTCACTACCCAGGGAATGGTTCAACTAGAAGAAGACAAAGAAGGTCTGCTGGAAGGATACTGGCTATTACTAATGACAATAAAGTTTAAAACTCCAAAAAGGGAAACGCCTATATCTAGAATAATAAAGGGGAGATTTGCCATGGGGTTTATCAGCTGTGTTGTTTTCTTTCTTTTTTTTCCTCCTTTTTTTTTTCTTTTCCCTGAGTTTTATGGTGTACTCATTATAGATAATGTTAGACTGGATTGTGAATGTTGATATTTTCTCACATCTTTTTCTGAAACTATGCTAGCAGCAAGTATTATTTTTGAGCACTGTGAAACACTCAGCTGAAAATTTCAGATGTTTTGAAATACTGCATCATTCCTGGTTAGACCCTGCATCCCATATTCACTAAAGAATGTTCCTTGAGACTGCTGGAAATCAGAGGAGGACAGCTAGTAGGTCAGTCCGCCCCTACTCTTAGGACAGGCCAGATGGGTTTCTGTAACTGGTGATTTTTAAAGAAGCCAAACTCCAGCCCTTTTACAACCAGCTGGCATCCTTCCTCTTCAGTGCACGTCATGTTAAATGAACCCAGACAGCAAAGAAAAAATCACTGCCCCGGATTAATTTGCAGTTACTCGTTACCTCCACAATTTTACAGGTCAACTGGGTGAATTTTGCTGCATGATTTGCAGATCCACAATCACATCATATCTGCAACACTGACTATTATTGCAAGATCAGTTATAAATGGAAGTACAGTTAGACATAAAATTTTACTGAGATCTTTTTGATGCACAGTATGCTCTTCATAAACATGAGAACTTCATTCATCTATGAAGGAATACATAGTACAGCTCGCCTTTTATCATTGCGTATTTTAGCATGTAGACCACACCAAGGTTTCCTTGTCTGACAAAATACACAATTTCCCATACACCATAGAAGATGAAAGTAACAATTAGTACGATCTAAACATACATCTTTTTCTCCTGTCTTTTTTAAGGGCTCACATATCTCTTTGCACAGTAAGTCTGCTTGACACCCTACTGATAGGCTTTCCACAACTGGTGAATTTCAGCAGCATGACATAGAAATAATTATGTTGAGATCAGGCTCCATATGCATATTCAATTTCTGTAGACATAAAAAAAAAAAAAACCCACCACATCAACAGGTTAAATATAGCTGCATGGCTATAGAATGTGTAAAACGCCAATATTCTAAATAATTCTGTCTTCTTTTATCAATACACAGATAAAAACATAAAGCAGGTCTGTAGACTTTCCAAACCTATCAACTGCAGATAAAGAAGTCACTTCTTCAAACCTGATTATATTTGGCGGGATGCCCTGTTAGGCCATTATTCAGAGTCTTATCACAACTCAACACCAGGACTTTCAACAGAACTCTTTATAAGGTTAATGTCCAAACCAGAAGACATCCAACAGCATCAAAAAAGCAGATGAAGTGTACCATTATTATTGTAATACATCTGCTAGCATAGGCATATTCTCAAATACAGTTTAAATTAGATGAGCTTAGAGATTTTCAGTAAATAGTTCAGGATAATGTTCTCAAAACGTTAGCTAATTCTACCTTGTTAAATTAAAATTAGATATTATTTTAACCTGGAAAGTTCAGGTCAATGTTGAGGGAAATCTTATCAGTATGTGTTTTCTTTCGTCAAAATTAAGTACTATTGAGCACTAGTACTAACAAGAAAGAACTGAAGAGTTTATGCATCAACAAATGATGCAACAAATGATGCATCACATACCTGCCCTTGGTCCTACAAAGACTATTTCCTCTACTGCTGATTTCATTTTGCAGTTATCTCCAGATTAAATTTAGCTTCTTGCCAGAAACAATTAAAAATTTCCTTCAATTAATTGAACTCTGGGTTCCTTGACTTAAAACCAAGTCATGCACAAAACCCAGTATGGTATTATCAACTCCTTGGAAACCTATGATTTTCACTTGTGATGCCCTGAAGAGTATGGTTTAAACTGTCATTTACTACATTTATTAATAAACACATAAATGCATTCCATTTAAAATAATAAACTGATGATATGAGGCTCCTTGCACCTTGAAAGCAATGGGACAAGGGCATAAAATTAGCTTTATTTTTATGAATCTTCTAGATACAGGTGCCACAGGCTACAGGTTAATCCTTACATTTATAATGAAGTACTAAAACCCCATGAAAACTCATTATCAAAGCTACTTAACTTGGGCAATGAATTTGAGAACATGACAGACAAGCAGTTAGGTATGAGGTTAAAAAGCAGGATGTCCAGATGGCTGTAGCCCATCAAAGTTCTAGCACCACTACAAGAACCACTGCAACTACGTGGAAGAGAACGTACAAAGAAACAAATACAGCTCTTCAGATTATTTCGCATAAACTAAACATGTGAATGTGCTAATGCCTGGCGCTTGAGCTTAGTCTAAGTAATTAATCACTTGAAAAGTAGGTAATAGATACATAATGGACGATGATAACCAGTAACTCAATGTAAGACTCAGTGTACAAGAAAGGGATTGAATGTACTTGAAGGGAAACTGTGGTTCAAGCTCCTGAACAGACAGACCCCTGTATATAGGATCTGACTGACAGCACACAGCATTCACTCTTGCTATCTGCTATACTTCCCTGCGATCAGAGACTCCTGTGTCCAATGCAGTGAAGGCTGAGTGAATCTGAAATAAGTGCGATTAAAAGCATGCTGGGACGGCCCATGGTGACCAGCAGGTAAGCAAGTGAAGTTCATATGCCCATAATGGGTCAGGATCCCTCAAGGCCAATACCTGCCAGGCTGTTTAAATAAATGCAATTAACAGTGGTCAATGTAAACCACAGGATAACAAGATAACTAACGCTTAAGTATAGAACACATTGCTCTGATGATAAAGCCCACCAAAAGGACAGAAATACTCCAGATTTCCTTGCAGAATTATTTTCATTTCATTGTTTCAAAAAAATTACATACTATCAAGTTTACTTCATATCTGAAATAAAACATGCTATAAAAGGGGGAGAGGAAATGACAGGCCATTCCACTCAAGCAAATGCCTGAACTGCTGGGAAGCAACATGCTGCACTCAAGCACAGGCTACTGGGAGAATTTTAACAGTAGAGTAAGAATCCTTCAATGGATGGGAAGAAGAGCAAGTAGAGGTTTTGGTAACTGCTCGAGAGACACTATGAGGATCAACGTTTACTGAACAAATTCCTTCTCACTCTTATTCCTCCCTGGGCTGATAAAGGCACGTATCCTATTTAGTCAAAGTCAGTAAAACGAATTCCTAAAAAGGGTTTAAGCACACATTACTCACTGCTGGTTTCTGAACTACAATCACAGTTTGAGGTTTTTAAAGAAGGAATTGGGTATCTACACTGCCACGTCCAGCAACATGAGGTTCCCAAGCTGTGGGTGTTTACTATATAAACCTCAAACATGCTCAGGTCACCCCAGCCCACTTCACTACAAAGCCATGAGCAGCCCCCATAGAGAAGGTGACTGCGTGACGAACTGACACTTGAAAATCTGTGCTAATTTTTTAACAGCATTGCTAACTGACATAAGAAACTCATTCTTTTTCATTTCAGAAATAACTGAGGTTTGCTTTAGCTCTTTCCTTTATATACTTTGACTGAATCACATAAACAAAAATTTCATGTGGCCCAGAGCCAAAGACTAAAAATTTAAAGCTAAACACAGTTCCACAGAATCTGGAACAACTAAAGATTTCCACTATAAAAGATTTTATTTCATGGCAGGAATCCCATTAGTCACTGCTTCCACTACCAAAAAACAAACAAACAAAAACCCAAAAAGCAAAAATCAGGGTCAGTTAACATTAATTCCTCTATATTTAACCTAAGACTCAGATTTAACATTTCAGCTCCATATTTCCTTATCAAATTATGTCATATATGCCTCAAAAATTCTATGTCCAGTATTCTCCAGACCAGAGCCCCTGGGTGCTGAGGATGGGAGGCAGAGCAAGAGAAGGAACCAAAGAAGCATTAGGGATCAAAATGCACCTTTCTTCCAGGTCCTCTGAATCAGATACTCTCCCAAGCACCTTCCCTGTCCCTTGCTGCTAGTCAGATGTAGAGCATACTGAAAATACAGATGAGAACGCCAACCTGCACACCTCTGAGCTTAGTAGTGAGTCCTAGCAGGATGCCTGAAGGATCCCAAGGATAAAAACACCATGTTTAGTCTCCACTTTGAAATCCGTTTTGCAGCAGATTCTCTTCCTTTTGGTGTTACCAAATTCTAACTTCAGCAGGTGTTTTCACAAGGAAAAAAGCACACACACCCCCTCCCCCATATTCTCCATTAGCATTAAACAGCATGTCAATTGACATTGGAAAGACCGCTCAGGAAAGCCACACAGCATACTGGGCACACTAAAAGTATTACATTGGTAATACATATATAATATCATAATATGCTGTGTCTTGTTGCACTGCTATTTTTGCTCTTGTTAAACATTAAAAAACTATTTTAATGTTGCTATTTACTATAAAGATTTGTTTTTCCAGTGCATATGAGTGACAATTCATGTTATAAAGAACATCTGACCACCAGATTGTTCAGATGTCTGCTTTTTCTTTCACTACAGGAAAGCACATTAAACTTTCCAGATTAGAATTTATATCAGTATCAAACACAGAAAGAACTACCTTCTCTGCCTATTGCCCAGATACAGTTCTATCGTCTACTGGTGTCAGCAAAAGAACACACGAGTCAACCAGCAAGTCCTACTGCATTTGAGACTCAGGCTTATCCAAAGGCACCTGTGCAAACTACTAGACTGCCCCCCTCCCCCCCCCCCATAGGCAATGCACCTGAAAAAGGGGAAAACCTTGACTCCACTAAAACACAAGAATTTTACTATAGGTGGCCTAGGTTTTCCAGGGTAAGTTTTCTGTAAAAAAACTTCAATTTCAGGTACAGGTTCTTAAACCCTACAGGACTATAGATATTTTCAGAGTATTTCTCAGTCCTGTTGTTAGTCGAAAAATGACAAACAAAGTTTTGCCTTAAATATGAAAATAGTGTTGGGATGCAGTTAACACACAAAGAGAGATGATAAACGAGGTCTGTTGCCACATTTAAGAAAACGCTTGTTCAGTCAGCTCTGGTCTTGGCTGAAATAAACTTAGTTTCTCACCTAGAAGTTGCCTTTATAAGAGTAAGGCTCCAACATAAAACCCTTGTCTCTCGGCTGCAAAGCTGCTTCATATTTGGGGGGGCAGACCTCTTGGACTAAAGCACGATCACTGCTGAAGTCCAAGTGCTGGCACGCTGCAAAGCACGCTACAGCAACAATATTCTCATCCGCCATCAGGGGTTGCTTTCAGAAGCATGGAGGATGAACCAATCACAAAACAAATTATTCTACTAATTAATAAATAATAAAATAAGACGAGTTTTGCATTCTTTCTTCAATGGGATGCTCTGGGACAAGTTCTGCCTTAAGTTATATCATGGCAAAACTATTTCCAATCACTGTAGCCATACCATTTCAACATTTTCAACTCTTCCTCCTTTAAGTTGCTACAGATTTAACCCAATATAAAAGTGGACAAGTATATGACTGTGGTTTAATGGGTCTGCATGTGCTCAATGTGTTTAAGATATACTTTATAAAATCTGAAATTAGATTCTTCATCTAGTGTCTTTTTATTTTTTTAAAATGTAACACTTCTCCCTGATACTCTTTTCTTTTTAATAGGAGTCGACTTGAAAGTCAACCACTCAGATACTGAGGCAGAACTCAGAGAAAAGTTACTAGAGGGAGAAGAAAGAAAACATGACTGTTATATGATGCTGAACAAATACTAGCCACAGCCACAAATCATTCAGAAGTATTTGCTAATATTTCAGAAATTATTGCTTTTATTTTATTTCCAAGTCTTTTCCAGAAATGTATTTAAGCACGTCTAACGTAAAGCACATGAGAAATCCCATTGATTTCAGTGGGCTTAATCACATCCCTTAAGTCCCACACATTCTTCAGCACACTGCTACATCTGGACTTTTTATAATAATCAAATGAGAATAAACCAAATATATGTTCAGTGTAAACCATACTTTTCAAGAGAAAATGTAGATGTAGTCATTTTAGAGACATGAAACCACTAGGCTTTTAGCTTTACAAAATGAAAAGTCTAGGGAAGATTGATTCACTATCATGTTGTCAAATATTTTGTGTGCGTTACAAAAATCCGACTCCTTTTTACTGAAGAAGAAAGTATTTCTGGGCATGTTAACATCACCTGGACACTACCAAAATCAGAAGCCTAAGCTGATGTAGAAACACTGTCCTAAGCAAATTATTGTATTTTCATTTTGCATTCACAGATAGGACTGACATGGACATCCTTGAAAATTTCGGAGTTAAAATACAGTATTAAAATCAACTAAAAGTATAGCATTTATAAATTTGACATTTTAAATGCTTGAACAAGTATTGTATGTTACAAGCAAAATCCATCTGCAGAGCTTGAAACGTGTCTGTCAGATTCTGATGATTTAATAGAAAGCACCATTTATAGGGAAAGGCAATACCTTTTATTAGACTGTCTCCTATGTTCCAAAACTTACGTATACGTGCATATGTACAAATCTTTTCTTAGGTGAATAAGCCCTTGCTTTGGCCCAGTTTTCAGGCCTTGAAAAGAAGTTTTTATATCTGCAAGTTTTCTCCTTTTTTTTTTTTTTTTTTCCTTTTCTAGTGGTGTTATCTGTTATAATAAAAGTTGCCTCTCATATCCCTATAGCATCAGAGCTGTAACATCACTATTAATACAGAATTCCATGCTCCAGGAACCCTAGAGGCCTTTGTGCAGAAGACAGTACGTACCTTGAAGGAAGTTCAGGCAGCTTACGTAGTTTCACCCCTAAAATTCCAGTCTGGGGCCTCTCTAGAGCCAGGAATACCCATCATAACAGGCTATATAGCGGTTATGTGTCAGACCTTGTCAGTGCTCCAAGGACAGTATGTGACAACAGAAGATACTTCTTTTATTTGTCTCCCTTCTTATTAAACACAGCCCATACAATGCCTTTCCATTTAAACCTCTGATACTGGCTAAGCAACATCTTCCAGGAGACAGGCAGAACGCAGAACCGGCGGAGACGTGACAGTGCCAATAACAGGAATGTTTCTGTTTGTTTGTTTGCCAACCCCTCTTTTCACCCCATCTTGCAAGGTTACAAGCCATCATTGTTATCCTGTCTCACTCTCTTGGATATTTTTTTAAGAGATTGTCTATTTAGCTTTTGAAGAAACGTGCTTTCAAATCATAATTTTAATTAACTCAGAAAGAAATGCACATTTCTATTACATGCGTGTCAACAGTGAAGATCTGTATCTTTGACCAATGCCAAACTGTATTTCTCCAATGATGTGCAATTTGTACAAAACACGAATTGACTCAGCTTATTCCACATATCAAAATGCATTATCTGCTTCTGAGTTTTGTCTCATTTGGTCTGTCCCATTCAGTAAATGGGAAAAATAAAACACATACACAACCACTAATGTAGTTTGGAAAAAGCACCTTTAAATTTTTCACTGGTGGATTATGGTATAGAAATGACAGAATGCTGAAGTGGTAGAGGGCAAAGTAATTAGAAAAACAGTATTTATGTGTTCACAGAGGTTGTTATGCCATATGTAAAGGTGTTGCAGCAGGGAAAGAACAACAGTGATGTTTCTAACTCAACTTTGTTGGAATGTGAAAGATTCAGCCCTGTCAATTTTCTGTACTTTCCTATTAGATTACAGACAAGGAATTACAGTGTTACACTTCATTCTTGATCCACCGTAATTCAAAGCGGGTGAAAATTTTGGAGCATCTACAGCAAGCCATCTCTCTGTGCCAATTTCTGTGTCTACAGAAAGGGAGTAATAAGATACCTGAGCAACTCTCAAGAAAGCTCTGAAACATACCTCGGAAGACATGCTGATTTTCTTTTACTTCAACTAACTTCAAGTTATGGCATTTTTCTTCAGAGACTGCTTTTACTTAAAAACAAATAATCACTCATTAAGGCAACTACTTTTTGCTTGCTAAACCTGTAGCTTCTTCGGAAGATACTGACTTACTGATATTTAATATAGTTCATTGCTTTCATAACAGTGAAATATTTGTGCATACTGCCAAAATTTCATGACCAGAAGCTAGCCTAGATAACTTCCAGAGGTCTCTTTCGACCAACATCGCTAATTTGACAAGATGAATTGCCTGTAATATTCCAGGCCCTACGAATATTGATATGGCAGAGATAAGAACCACAAGGTGCTATGCTGCAATACAGAACAGTCTTCTAAAGCATGACTTCTAAAGCATTTGAAACTCAGTAAAAGAGTTTAAACTATTTTTTATTTCACTGAAATGAGCTTCAGCCGAAGTGCCCAGGGCGCAAGCAAGCTGCCTACCCCGGAGTGGAAGACTAAATGCTGCAGGTGGAGGGCTCGTGCGACAAGAGAAATGGCTCCAGCTGAAAAATGATCTGCAAGGGGATCACATCTGACACCTTCACACATTAAAACAAAACAAAAGTGGGGAAACAACACTGTCCGAAAAGGTTGCCAGGGATTGTCCAGCTGCAAGTAGGGCATAAATGCAAGTAACAGATATGATAGTCTGTATAATCTGATGAAAAACAAGTAACTTACCCAGGGCACAATAGGGATGATTGTCCAAACGTCACAAAAATGAAAACCTGTTCATTCAGGTTTAGCCTCACATCTGCTAGTGTCCTGTCCGACAGCACTGCAATCTATTGTTTAATTCTAGGTTAAAATGAACTAATCTAAATATGCACGCTGTTATATAAAAGAGCCAGAGGATGAAATTACACCAGTTTCTAATAAGGCCCTTTGAAATCCTAAACTAGGAAGTTAGCAGCCAAATTATTTTTCTTCTACTAATACAGACTGAACAGCAAATAATGACCTGAAAAAGACAGAGTGTAAAACTTCCATGGATCTCAAAATCCTCTGTTTGTTCACTTACCAAGGCACAACAGAGGTTAGGTGCTAAACTTTTGACCAGTCTTACAAAACTTTTGTCTCCTGATTGCTAGATTTTCCATAAATACAAGATCTGTAAAGTTTCCTTCTCTCCCATTTCAAAAACAAATAGAAGAATTTTTAACATGCATCTTTTGAAAAAGTATTTCTAGTTAGAATTTAGTAAAAAACAGCATATTTATTTGGAACAACAGCAATAATAGTAATATAAAATCTAATGTGTTTCATTATACCTCCTACCTTTTTTTTTTATTTAGTGTGCATAAAATCTATGGCAAACATAATTATTAAAACTACATTTTTACCTAGCTACCTCCGTCCAAGTAAAACCAATTTATGTGGCTTTAAGTATTCTTTTACTATCACATGGTGACAGACATCATACCAGAATATAAAAAGGATCATTTGGCTATTTTCTTCCGCCTGTGAAATACACATGCTACTATTTAATTCCGTTTCTTTCAGAGTACTCATAAACATCTCCTTCCTATGCGTGATGTACGAGCATATTCTGCATCTGAATTGGAAAAGAAAGAGAGAGTTGTGAGCTCTTTAGGACATTTCCCCCGCCTCCTCCCCCACCCCGCAGGGTACAGTACCACTGATGAGCCCCAGCCTACTCCATGCCAGCTCCAGGAGCTCCCTGGAACTCAATGACACCTGATGGATCCCAGCTCTCCTCTGCGTCAGGTAGTAACTTACATCATTTCCCTGCTGATCTTCAAAACACAGCTATTCACCTATGCGGTTGTGTGTAAAGACAGGCAAAACAAAGTATAATAAACTCCACTCTGATTCTGACTCTTGATCACTGTACAAGATTAAGACTAGATTCCCCCACCTGTGCTACACGGGACTGGGAGCGAGAAGGCAAAGGAAAGCAAGCACGACAGGTTTCTTGGCACAGAGGCGCTACGGTGCGACAAGCAGGCAAAGAGACTGACATCTGGTCAGTTGGTGCACAAGGATTTAAAATGTGGCAGGGGCAAGGATTTTACTACAAATAAAAACTGGGAAAACGAATAAATTAGTGACAATGTAATAAATGGTGTATATATTACATCTAATCAAGCTGGCATCTCAGAAAACACAGCAGCTGCTCAATTCAGTCAAATGCAATTCTTCAGCAGCTCAGAGAACAGGGGAGCAGTCAGATTTCTGAAGCAGCATGTGGTCATGCAGTCACTGCTCTGAGACAAAAGTGGAAGAGTTTATTTCTTATATGGCAACAGGGATGCTGTGGAACTGCTCATAACTATGATCATACTGCTTTCACCTCACTGTGATATAGTTTAAGGACAGGAATCATAGAACTGATTGTTTCTTATTAGTGTATTTTAAAATAATAGAAGACAGAGCAAACAACAAAAACTCAAGTTGGAACAATAGTTGGGATCTCAGAATTATGGAGCAGACTGCCACAATAAAAGCTACGCTACAGTCCACCATACTTCAGGAGGACGACCTAATCGTCGAAATTAGCATAATTTCTTTTCTTTAAAATAAAAATTGAAAATCAACCCTGCTAAATAACCCAAGAAAATGTGCCTGGCCTCCTTTCCCAGCATGAAAGGCCCTTAACAGACTGCCCAGGGAAATGAATTCAATAAAGGAATCTCTCTATTCAGAAAACTCAACTGTCCATCAAACATACTATCCAACAGCAAGTACTTTCTAACACATCTCAGCTGCAGAGACAGGCAGTCTTTCAAGTAACCAAGGACTAGAATATTCGGGGCAACGCGCCAGCAGAAGTTTGAGCACAGGTCTTGCATTCATGCTTATTCACACAATCTAATATGCTCGCAGCAGCAGCTAGATCCTTAGGCTCCTTGAATTTCCACGATCTAAATCTCATGCAGCCAGTTCCCAGAGCAGAATCCTGAAGTACCTAGCCTCCTTGAACACATCAAGAACCAGAAATCTTGCATGATGAGCAGAAACTACTGAGAGCTAGCCAGTACAAAACGCACACTAACCACCACAAAACACCGGGGCAGTACAAGCAGAAGGGGTGTAGGATATACACCCGATACTCTCCTGAAGCTGAAACCACCAAAGCCTTGGCTAGAGAATGCCCCCTTCTACCTGGGACCTGTAGCCCACAGTCCTGCCTGTAGCTTTTACAGAAATAAGACAGAAACACTACTTTCTTTTTAAAAACTTGGCTGTGAGACTTGTTTAACACTGATATATAATGAAAAGGCTTCTGAACTGGGGAAATGAAGGCTCAGTATCTGCCCAAAGCAGACGGGTTTCTCACCACAATTCCTTTTCCCAGGGCAGTGCCCAACACCCGAGTGAGGTCTTAGTCTAGGTGCACACCTGGATGAAGGGAGTGATGAAAGGGGACTCTTCCCACCCATTACGCTGAAGTTCTGACACTGTTCAGCCAAGAGTATAAAGAATAAAGTCTTGTCTTGAATCACAGTTCTCTGTGACACTAACAATAGTGTAAGGAAAGCAAATCCTATCTCCATATGCAACATGGCACAGATTTCACCTCTGTAATCTGCGACTGTTCTCATATATTAGCATAAAGCTTTGTAGTAACTACAAAAAATCAGAAATCTGACTGCAGTAAGGTAGTAAAATACCCACTAAAGCATGCATTTATCAGGCATCAAGTGGTGCAAAAACATTTTAACTTCTATGAAAACACATTTTTGCACTAAGCTAAACTGGCTCATCTACTTCCTATTAATAACCACACTATGTATACTGCCCAGAATAATTGTTTCACAGACTATGAGAGAACTTCTGCTTAATCTTTTATGACCTTTATAAAACTTTATTAAATTATGAAGCCATGTAGCTTTTACATGCTCTTAAGTTTTGGTTGGGAACTGTTTAAATATATAAATATGTGCAGCTGTCCCAAGTAGTGCCACCATGGTGAATTAAGACACTGTTAATACTCCAGTTCTGTACCATTTTAAATCAGCAATAAAACTCTAGTCCAAGATAAAGTCTCAGAGAGGAGCTACCCAGTCAGGAGCAAAGCAGTCCTTATTAAACTAAATTACTGACATTTTAAAAATACATGCAAGCTCTTCTCAGTTCCTTGCAATTGTGTTACCTATAAAAGTCTCTACTATAAAAAAAGATACTAAAACTAATTTATTACATGGATAACCTCTTTCAGCGTGTCAGAAATAGAAATATGAAATCCCTTTAATGATCTTCAGTACGCTGAGCCCAAGTTGAGACTCATGGGGATCATGGTACTCACAAAACCTGCCAGTACTGTGACCACTAGAATTAAGATGTTAAAAACAAAGCAGATAATTTGGATGGCAAGCCCAGCCAACTTTAAATCTGATCGGAGCATGCTGCCTCCTCAGAACTGCAGCCTGACGGTAAGTAAGTCTGGAGACCACATCCTTAAAGGAAAGGAAAAATTAGAAAGGAAAAAGAAGAAATGTCCACCCTGTTTTTCGCAGCGACTTCATCAGTAATAAGGGGAATCTCCCTCTGACATAGGACGGGGATATACTGCCAATTCTCACAGTCCTCTTGAAGTCCAAGAGAGTCCTGAAACAATTCATGTACGTCATCTGCCACAGTCTGACCGTCTGAAATTTCTTCGCATTTCTGGTAACTTTTGCTTTGGCAAAACTGACAGACCATTATGGATACACTTTTTGAAACAATCATTTCAACAAGGTATATACCACTGTGCAAGTTTTTAACATCTTATTCTTCCAGTTCTGTAAAATCCTACAAAACTACGTTCTTTTACCTTCAACAGGTAAAAAAGATTAAAACCATTCATTTCATGTATGAACTAAGAAAAGGTTTGAACCTAAAAGCTCAGAAGCTTTTCCCAGATCTTACTGTAATACTCAAATCCAAAGTAAAATCCCTTCAAACACAACTTGAGTGGAGTGCAATTCATTCCATTCAGTTTAGAAACATTTGTACTTACTGACTGTTCACTTAGATCCTGAGAGTCTTCCATGGAGGTTATTCAACTTTCTTTTCCTCCACAAGCAGAAATTACCTTCCCTTCAATTTACAGCTCAGTAGTCTAAATTAAAAAGAAGAGAAAACAATAACATTAGACTGTAGTCCTCACTTCTCAGGTGAATCTGCAACAAACACCCTAACTGAGGCTGTGATTTCACTAAAATCTGCAGCAAAGTTCCCATTGAATTCTATGAAGCCTAATTTAATATAAAATGTTTCAACACCTCCAGTATTATTTCAGGAAGCTATCTAAAATACACCGACGGAAACAGGAACACACTTAAGTAATAATTCTTCAATTCCTGCAAGAAAAAATAGTTATGAAAATAAACCAATAAAAACCCTAAAATGTTTAATACAGGCAGCTGTTTAAGTAGACAACAAAAGATAACCCTTGGGAGAACATATTAGAAAGACAATTATGGAACACCGAACAAAACTGCTTAATACACATTTAATGATAATCTCTCAGTCATTAAGTGTCTGGCAGAAAAAGGTTATTATGCAATTATCAGCATGGAGTCCCCTCTCCAAGGTCCATTAAATTCCTTTAGGATTAAATAAAATACACAAAGTGGTTTATAACGAGCAGCTCCCTGCAAAGTGCTAAATGACAGACATTACCCTAATTATCTATGACTATGCCTTCTCTCATAGGGTGAATCACTCTCATCAAATATTGAGGTCTTCAATAGGAAAATTCTATTTTCTAAGAGTTCTGCATACGAATGATTACAGTAACCTTAACTATAAAGCCACACAATTATATTACAATCTCCATTCTCGGAAAAGATCCACCCCAGAGTTATGTAAATTTGCATAATTTAGAACAAGTGCCAGGGATATTTCATATATACAATAATCATAACATTATTAATCAAAGCTAGTGTTACATTTAAAAGAAAACACAATATATATCAGTATGTAAATTCATAAATTAAGGAACCCAATCCACCTGGATTTGTTTATTAATAAGGCACCCCAAGAAACCATTACCTGGGAATACACCAAATAACATAAACATACTATGGATCTTTTAGATTTTGACCAGCAAGCACTTATGCTGTCTCCAACCTGCCTAAATATAACTATTACTTGCCTGAGGTTAACCAATGTATAGCTCTGTTGGCACTCGCAGAACATTTGAAAGGAACCAGAGCTACAAGCCATCGCACCCACATAACCCCATCCACCACCTTACCTTGCACTGTGAATACCTCCTCTCTTAGTCTGAAGTGCCACATACTTGCCATACCTCCATTTACTCCCCAAAATGTAACTCCCAAAATTTCCTTATGTTTTGCACGTTTACAGCCCCAGTCTACTTACTTTCCAGCCTCATCTTTATTTCCCCTTTTTCCTGCCACCAGATTTTCCTTCCCTCTTCTCTAAATTGCAGAAACTTTTAATTCGCATGTCATTGATTTTTGCCATGATGTTACATAAGGAAAGAACAATTACAAACAAGTTGTTTTGCATGTATTTAACCTTATCAGAAAGATGAAAATAATTTGGTTTTCAAAATGGCTTCAGTCTCATCTCAATTTCAGCAGGGTTCAAGACATTGATGTCTTCACCCACGATGTCTTCACCAAAAGAGTAACCACCTCCCATGGTTTTTGGGTCAATGTGGAGCCCACACCCTTGTGTTTCTAAAAATCTTCTGCAGCCTTTGTCCAATAGAGGCAAAAGAGGAATAGAAAGGCTTCTTTAAAACACCCACTACAGGCAAATTTCAGAGAGAAGCCTACCAAGAACAATGGGTATTCTGAGAGAAAGAAGCTCTACACGGCATTTCCTCTAGCAGCCCCCGTCAAAGGAGGCAATTCCAAATGCAAAGGCAAATTTTCACAAGGGATCCTAAAATATTCCATGAATAACTTAAAACACAAAATCTGCTTTAATTTAATTAAGAGTTTGAAGTGTGATCACGTTATGGCATGAGTAAGACTGCCTGTGGAAAGAAATGGTCAAGCACTCAGTAGCAAAATGCAAGATTCGAAACAAATTGTTTGACTAGTTTCTAAGTTTACTGACTGAAAGTCAGTACCTGGCATGCATTCAAACATTAAATGCTCTAATTCTGTCTGTCAGTCACTGAAGGTGACAGATCCCTCATTTTCTGTGTAAAACTCAACAACTCAACTACAGAGCCACACCATAACAGATAGACCCATATTCATGTTTCTTTCCGTATCGATCACAACCTTAACCAAAGGACGCTGAAATGAACAGATGGATGGATGTCACAGTCTTCCTTAAAAAATAAAGTGTATCAATATTTTAAATATCACCTGACCACGTAAGTCCACCCGGAGTTTTACTATTAAGAATTGTCTATGACTCACCCACAATATGTGTGTTGGGTCCCAAAATTCAGGTGGATGTATCCACTGGAACACATCATTAAATCTGCCACTTGTATTAGTCACCTTCTAAAAAGAGACTGACCTTTACCAATTTTTGAACTTACTTTACTGAATAGAAAGACAAAGACAAGCTTGTTTAACCTTTGCAGAAATATACAATGTGTTAATATATCCTTTGCACGAACATGCTATATTACAGTACTTTCTAGGGCTCGGTTGTTCATTGTCACACTGCCTCAAAATTTGTATACTCTTACTGGAAGTGGAGCTTTTTAAAATAAAATTCAGAATTAATATTTTATCAGTATTCTACCTATCAACAGCTAAATCCTGCTACATTTTGAGCCCAGTTAAAGCAGCTGATTAAAACCAACTCCTAACACAATGATTTTTATAATGGCATTTATGCCAATTGTACTTAGACCAAATCCTTTAGGGTTTAGTTTTATAAATTTGTAAAAGAGGATAAAAACCATTAGAGAAGTCAGTGATTTAAATAAGACCAACGTTACTCCCTAATAAAGATATAAAATTAAAGGATAATAGTAACCTCGTGCTGTTTTATGAGGCAATAATCCAGTTACCAATTCAACCTTGTAGTTTATCCCACCAAGAAAACTAGATTAAAAACAGAGGGAGGGAGGGAGGGAGGGCACTCTTATCCCTATTATATTGCAAGTGTTTCTAACTGGGTTTAAATATTTTTAAAACTGTTGTTAAAAGTCTTCAACTCACAGACAAGCCAGAATGAAGAAAAATGCCTGTTTCTGCTCTTGATCCAGTCCTTGCAGATGTGGCTTTAAAACTGATGAAGTGTTTTATGCTCCCAGATAAAAATTTTACCTTTCTAAGAAATGTCTTAATTAGGAGGATTCCTGACTTTCCTCATCAACAAATGCATTTAAATCTAATGAATTATTTATTTATCTGGGAGTATAAAACACTTCATCAAATATAAACTGCAACTTCCAGGACTCGACCATGAGGAGAAACATGTGTTTCCTCCCAGAGATACACCCATAAATTAAAAAAAAAATAAAAAACAAACCAAAAACAAACCAAAAAACCAAACAAACCACCAAAACACCACACAAGAAAAACTCCACCAAAACTTGAGGATCTGCTGCATACCTCTTTGTAAATGACTGAAAATGTAAGACAGCAAGGACTTGATCTCTCCCTTCACAATGATTTATTCAGAAAATTAGGATTGCAACAAATAGACAACTGACTGAGGCAGTTTAATTTTCTATGGGATGTCTAATAAGATCCTGTGCTGCAACTTTCATAAGCTCTGGACAGAATGCGAAGCTTGGGGATCCACAGCCTTAAAGCATTTGACGTTTCCCGAGTATTTCAGAGGCTGCTTCAGGCCCCCCAGTCAGCCAGATAGAGAGATGGAGCTCCAGGAAAAATTAATCACCTGAAAGAGGAGTCTGGCCATCAGACAAAAATTCTCCTCCCTTTCACCTCAACCCAAAACTGAGGAAGTAAGCCCTCTCTTGGTCCACTAGGAGCTGGTCCTCTTAAATGAAATTATTGCAGGGGCAGGGGTGGTCCTCAATTTCTACCACAACATTTTTTTTTTCACGTGATAATCCCCTTGAGCACACCATCAGATCCTTTTTCTTCTTTTTCAACTGAAAAACGCCTACTTCTGTTGAGGTTGTATCATGGTGATGCTCTGGCATGATGTTCTGGCAGTATAGTACAGGAGCTGCACGATCCCAGTCAAATTTACTATAATTTTTTTACATTTTGTAATGTATAAATAATAAGCCTAGAGAATAAACAGAAAGGATGCCGCTGTGGTTAACACAGTTAACTCATAGCCACAAAGAACTCATTTCCATCACAGCCACAGGCTGAGGGTCAAAATGTTAAGTGCGAAGTGGCCACAAACAGAACAATTTCTCATGTTCTAGTGCTCTACTTCAGAAACCTGTGATAGTAGAAGTACTTGGAGCTTGCAGCTGCAACTGAATGTATGCAGGACGTGCAGCAGGACGGTGCCAACAAATGAGCACAGCCTCCAGGGTCTGAACTCCCCCAGCCCTAGGCAAGCCTCTGTCGGGGTCTGCACCATTCCTACGGGCCATCCGAGGAGAGTGCAGCACGTTCGAGGCACAGAAGGTTACGCAAGGCAGATAATGAGAATCCACGCAAGAAACTACTGCATACGCACAGTAATCTCACTGGATTAGAGCGTTTCATGCTAGCCGGTTCCCATGAAACTCATTTATTTGAAGGAACCGAAGAGAGGGTACAGGACATAACAAACAGGCACTGCCTAACATTCAATCATTTCTTACTCAGGAAATCATTCTTCTAGTTCTCTGCATGCGTATCACCTGTAGTCTCATGAAAAAAAAAAAAGTTAAAATATAACCTAAATCAAAAGAAAAGGAAATCAAATGCTGTTATATCAGAATTTCAACCTGGCCTATATCTACAACCAGAAACTGTATTTTGGACAGTAGAAACATGCTGCTTTCTCAGTCCCTACTAGTATCACATTTGGAAAAGAAAGATTCATGCCCCAGATGAGGAATGAGACTGATGTGCTTTATAACCTAGCTTTCTTCAAAGCTCAAGTGAAACTATTAGCAGACAAATCAGTAACAAAAAAAAAAAAAAGTACTAATTTAATACTTTTAAAATAAATAAAATTGAAACCGTAGGGCTTTCTAGAAACTGGACATCACTGCCTGTCCTTGTTTTGGTAGAAAAAGAAAACGTCAGCTTTCTTAAATTATAAGGCAAAATTAAAATTCAGCTCTTAATCTCAGAAAAGCTATTGCTTGATATATTTCTCATGGTTAATTAGTTTTAGCTTCGTAGGCTTTTGTGTTTTCTCCTATGCAAGTGCTGTGTTTTCTTGAAAGGAGTGTCAACCGTAATAAAAACAATTCCTTTTTACTGGGGGAAAAAAAAAAAAAAAAAAACAGTAAGAAACATTCTAATCTATATCAAACTTCGAGGGAGAGCAAATGACTAACAATTTTTAAATACCTTAAACATAATAAACTGTCAAAAAGGCAAGCAAAGGCATCCTGACAGTACAAACTACTCAGGGACATGTACCACTTTCCTGAGGAAAACTGGCAGGTGGAGGGAAAGCATATAGGTATTAGTTGGGTTTGGGGTTTTTTTTAGCTCTCAAATTTTTCTTTTTGCATTCCTTTTAATCAGAAAGATTCTTCCAGGAAGTAGAAGTAGCTTGGGAATGTTGCATGCCTATTTAGGCTTAGCTGAGGTAACTGCTCTCCACCTCCTGACAGCAAAGCAAGTGGAATGAGCCCCCTGAAATAGTCGTATTGCACTGTAGAAACAAATCTTGCTCCACAGTCTGGAGAACTAAGGGAAATGTGGAATGTTCATCTTTCATTTCCTCTTCTTCTACTACTTTATTTTTCATCAGGCCCTCATCTCTAGAGGTTTAGATATGGCTCTCTTTGGATGAGTTTGGTTTCAGTGCACTTTTAGCTTGTTGAGGATGCAAATTTTACCCTTAGAGAAGTTTTAGAGCTTTCTGGAACCCTTTGTAGCCCACCCAGGACCCACTTCTCCATCTATTAGTGACCTCCCAAACACTGAGCTCCTTCTTTACTGAGAGCCCACGGTGGAAAGGGGAGGGGAGGGGAGGGAGGAGG
>JMFS01108325.1:0-17549 GCA_000699545.1 Podiceps cristatus
TTTATTTTATTTTATTTTATTTTATTCCTATTGGACAGATAATTGTTGTATGACGGCTTTGAGGATAATGCTGTTGCCTTTCTCTTCTCCCACATATTATTATCTGCCCACTTTTTTTGACAAGTAAGTTCTTGATTTGCCAAGATCAAAAACATATTTTGTTTTCTTGAAATGTAAAAGAATATTAAAATCCAGAAAAAAAGCCTGTGCTGTAACCCACTGAGCTATCTGTCATGGAAAAATAAAATAAATGCTTACACAGTTAGTAAAATTCTAGAAACTAAATCATAGTAAATAAAGTCTTAGTCTGAACTTTGGTTTCTGTTAAGAATATTAACTTTAGAGGTTTAATGATACTGATGCTGAGTGCACCATAGCCCATTCAAAATCCTCTACAATCGTCTCCTGGAACTCTACCTATGAAAGGATGAAAAGTTTACAGACTTTTAGTTAACATTTCAGAACAAACCTCCCAATGTTTATCAAACAAATACTGGAATAAATAATATGATTTGAAGTATGATTAAAATTTAGAAATTCCCAAGTTATCTCTAGGTTCCTGCTGTTATTAAACATAGAAAAAACTTTTGTTATGTAGATAAAAACATATTACTCCACCAGGACTACAAAGTCACACACTCCTCAGTGTTGGAAGACAATACATGTAATTCATTGTCCCATACAAATGGTGTCAGGTTTGACTTTTTTAACCTTGGTGCTTCACTAAACCATTCCTGAATCGGTGAGACAACAAACATGTTAAACAGTAATGTTGATCTAGAAATGATTCACTGTATCTCTGCATTTAAATGTTCCAAATATAAGAAGCAGTAGATGGTCCAAAACCTTTTCAGCTTAAAGTAATTTCTGGAATCTTACTGTAAGGTAAAGTCATCAGTATCTGATGGTTGTTTGAAGGCCCAGGTAAACCTAAATACCCGAAATGTATTGATATTCCTACCACTCTAATCTTAAATGAAAAGGCTCTTGTGGTTGTTTTGTTACTGATGAAATGATAGGAAATTATGATTATGACCAGATAAGATCCTATGCAGTGTCATGTTCCGTAACAGTAAGAATGATACTAACATTTCTAGTCATGTATAAATTAAAAGACAACTTTATTCTCTGGAGATATTCAGACCCCACCTGGACGCATTCCTGTGCCACCTGCTCTGGGTGACCCTGCTCTAGCAGGGGGTTGGACTAGGTGGTCTCCGTTGGTCCCTTCCAACCCCTGCCACTCTGTGGTTCTGTGGATTTCTTTATTTTCTGGTAGGTAATTTGCAGTTCTGTTTTTCCACTCTAGAAATGCTGTAACCCATTGGTTCATTGAATAAAGAACATGATGGAGACTTCAAAATCCATGATGGCAAAGAAAAATGTTTTTTGTTTGTTCAGTATGCATATTAATATTTTTTTGATAGTTTGCAGCTGACCAAAGAACTGTGACTTTAAGAGAATTCAGGTTGAAATTAAAATGTAGAAAACTAAAATTAAGAGTTTTGTCTACTAGTTTCAATTAAGTAACAAAATGGCATACACTATATTTTAGCCTGTGAAGTTATGCAACCAGAACATAAAAATAATGTAGTACTAAGCAGTAAATGGATATATGAAAGAAAGCCAGGCCATCAGAAGTAGAAATGAAAATTCTGAATATTTCTACCTAATTCAATTCTCAGACCAATATCAGGATGTCCTTGTTTCAGCCAGGACAGAGCTAGTTTTCCCTCCAACAGCAACTGTGTTTTGGATTTAATATGTTGAAAATGTTTGTTTGTTCAGCTTTTGTTCCCTCCCTCTCTCTCTCTGGAACTGGCTGTTCTGGGATGGCTGCAGGGGAATATCCCTGCTCCCTGCCTGCTGCTCGGGACACGCTGAGTCGGTCATCAGGTGGTGAGAAATTGTCCCTCATTCATTTTGTATATATTATTATCCTTATATATTATTATTATCACTAATGGATTTTTATCTTTTCCTTTGCTGTCCTGGTGAACTTTTTTTATCTCAACCTGTGAGTCCCCTCTATCTCTTTGATTCTCTTCCCCACCCCACCAGGGAAGGGAGAGTGAGCAAGAGGCTGTGTGGTATTTGGTTACCAGCTGGGGTTAAAACATGACACAGGAGAATTTGGATTAATTATCACTTATGAGGAGAACAAGGATTCAATTCCTTTAAAGCAGTAAGGAAAGGGAACCTTAGGAAACCATTAGCAAGAAATTCTGACACATAATACTATTTTCCTTATTTTAATTGCATTATTACAAAATTCCAAAAGAAGCAGCAGCTTCTGGGACTCCTTACACTGGCATGCAGACTGTTGTCACACACTTGTGACATTACCAAATACCTTCATCATTTCTTATCTACTCAGTTGTCAGAAAACTGTAGCAACATCAAGAGGAGCTGCCCCTGTTCTTCAGCAATCAGATCTCTATTTCAGAATATGCAGTTTTGTCATTTATTATTTTCTCAGTGTGATAGGAGGATAGCAACAAGTGAACTAATGTGTTTTCAAACCCATGACCTCCCAGTAGAAAAATGTCTTTTTTGCAATTCCTTTACACACATTATTATGTCTTTCTTTTTGAAGTTACTATAATTACATTTTGGTATGTAATTTTTTGAAGAAACATTAAAATCAAATGGACACTATCTAGAATAATAATTTATATAAGTCTTCACTGACAGAATACATTATTGAGTTTTCACTGTTAAAAATATTTAGCTTATTTAATAAAATGGTGTCATGCATTTTGCATATGGAACAGAAGATTCTCATCCACAAGATATTACAGAGACATAAGGTCAAATCCTGGTCACATTCATCTTTCTATAAACTCTAATTTCCTGAAGTCCAAACAAGACCAGAGCAATTATGATATATTGTCTTCTGTTCACTTTTTCTTTCATCTGTTTTAAGTAGCTTGTAATAATTTTATACTTTCTTCCACCCTACATTAAACTTTTGCTGTTTTGAGACTATCAACCAGTTCTCTCAAAAAGAATTTATTTTGAACAGTTCAGGGTTTATCAAAGCAGCCACATTATATCTTTTTGATAGAAGATATTTAATCACAAATCTTCTGTCTCAGCTACACTTTATGACAGAAAGTCACAATCTGAAGTTATTTATGGCTCTGAATACGTTCATGCACAAATGTAAAATCTGGCAAGAAAATTCTAGTTTTCACTGTGGATTTCATTTGTAATTTTACCTTTATACTGGGAAGACCATGTTGTACCAGCACCACATTGGCATCAAGTATCTCTTCTGGAAACCACATGGAGAATTCTTATTCTTTGCAGGGTTCATAGTTAAAGAGGATCAGATTAGGAATGGGTGCTGGGGAACAAATCTCAGAAGAGAGAAGCCCTGGCTGGCACAGGACCTCCATCCAGATGACCTTCTAAACTCCCTTCCCACCTATGTCATTCCTTGCTTCTAAGAAAATGCTCCCATTTTCTATACTCATGGGGAATCCACCCTGACTTGACTTCAGCCCTAAAGCTCAAAGGAGCTTTCTTAAATGTTGAAACTAATTATAATGGGTCTGTTTGGGATGGAGATAACTTTCTTCATAGTATCCCATATGGTGAAGTGATTTAGTTTTGTGCCCAAAACAGCGTTTTAGCACAGCTATGATTTATATATTGCTGACCAGTGCCTGCTCAGCATACAGGCTTTCTCTGTTTATCACACTTCCACCCCAGTGGGTAGGCTCAGGGTACACCAATGGTTGGGAGGGGATACAGCAAACTAAAACAGAAAAAGAAGAGATATTCCACACTACATAACATCATGCTCAGCAATAAGAATGCTGGTGAGGGGATGAGTTTCCTCAAAGTAGATGTTGCTTAGAGACTGGTTGGGCATTAGAATCATAGAATCATAGAATGTTTTGGGTTGGAAGGGACTCCCAGAGCCCATCTAGTCCAACCCCCCTGCAGTGAGCAGGGACACCATTACCCAGATCAGGTTGCTCAGAGCCCCGTCCAACCTGGGCTTGAATGTTTCCAGGGATGGGGCATCCACCACCTCTCTGGGCAACCCGTTCCAGTGCTTTACCACCCTCATTGTAAAGAATTTTCTCCTTACATCTAATCTAGGAGAATTAGTCTGCTGGTGGTGAGTGATTGCTTCTGATTCTTACCTTTCCCCTTTTATTCTTTTTCTTGTTTCTTAGTTCTCATTTCTTTTTCATTTTTCTTTTTTCTTTTCTTATTAAGTTGTCTTTATTTTGACCCATGAAGGTCACTTTTGCCCTTCAGATTCTCTCCACCATTCCACTGCAGGGGAATGCACAAGTGACTGGGTGGAGACTTACGTGCCAGCTGGGATCAACCCACCACGCTAATCTAGAGGGACATCTGAAGCAGCTACCAACAGAAAATGAATGCCTTGAGAAGCGAAAACCAACAGAAACTGCCTCTGCAGATGCTCTTGGCTTCCAGTGGACTGTTAGTACATGCCCAGCTTTACAGTGAAATCACCATTTTCTTTGCAGAGAATCACAATTATATTCTTCAGGAGTAAGCACCAAAGAGGATTTTTTGTAAGGACAAGTCAAGTCATGTGTCACTCTATGACTGCACATCATAAAATCTGAGCTAGGAATCTCTACTTTGCAAAGTGTACAAGAAATATAGGAGTGAGAAAGGATCAAAAAGCAGTGTACAACAGGAAAAAAAAAAAAAAAGGAAATGTGTGAGCTATAACCTTAGATCTGTGTTTACATATCAAAGAGCAGCAATATCTTGCTTCACAGTGACTGAAGTTCCAGGTGGCATTGCCAGTAAGTAATTGTGTTCCATTTGGGAAATATTTTATTTCTTTAATATGTAAGTCCCAACATACTATGTATGAATAATACAACATTCTAACAATGTTAGATTGTGTCTAGCTCCCAGTGGATTTCTCAGGCTAGCTAATGTCTATCTAGGCCAATAAAATGCTCAGCTGACTTACTTAGATATGAATCAAGGTGTTTCGAAGACCTCAGGTGATTATCAAGTGGGCTGCATTTTCCCTCTAAATTAGAACTGAGCCAACATTCCCTTGTGGGGTTTCTACATCTTCTGCAAAAAGTAGCATTTTAAATGTTGTTTGGGAAAATGAAATTCCCACACAGAAATCCCTTCCCCCAATACTACTTATATATTTAGTATTTTAATTATCAGAAGTTTGATTTTCAGAAAGAAAACATCAAATAATAATCAAGATCTTAAAAAAAAAACTTTCAGTATAGATCATCTTTCAAGACAAAGACAAAAACTATTCCATTTAAATGAAAGCACATCAGTCTTTCTCACCATTTTTTATTCCCTCCTGTATTTTGATTTCCATCTGCAGAATTAGCAGCTGATCTGAACAGTAAAGCACATATATGTTAATCTACAAATGGAACACCTTAAACTATTGTTTTCAATCTGTGTTAATGTTTTCCAGCTGAATTTCTACTTTTCTATGAAAAGCAAAAAGGAACTTTGCCAGTCTCTCATTTGTTCCCATCAAAACCCCCCAAATCACTCTTTAGTGAGTAAAAATACATCAAAACCAACTATTGAGAAGATATTTAGTCCTAATTTTTTCCTCAGAATGTTTGGAATTTGATATTCTCTTAAGGCACTAACTGCAACTGCCTGCAAATAATTTATAAAATAAATGTACATTCTTCTTGAGAATAGATGTATAATTCCAAACAATGGATAAATTTTTCACCCTCTCTATGACACTTGCCATCCTATAGCTATAGTATCTTAATGCTTTTTCATCCTCCATGCTCTCAAGAGTGAAATCAGGACGGACATATTTGTCACCATGGCAGCAAAACACTACATGTATTTTAACCAAAGCAGATGCAGAGAGTGAAAATCCCCAGATTCTTTGGTTTTGGAGAGCTTTGAGGTGGCTCACTTAACTGTAAGTCCCTGTAGAAAAGAAAAAAAGTGGAATATTTTCCTGCTTTTGAACGCTAAAGAAACCTGCATATTCTGTACCTCAGCTTGTATTTCCGCTGAGTGTTGGCGTATGGCTTGTTACTGTATTCCCCCCCCCAGGGCAGACAATGAAAGCTTGTTCCAGTAAAGTTGTTTAGAAGATGAGATCATTTTTATAGGAAGCTTTGCTACAACACAAAGACTTTCAGCTTGTAATAATGTCGTAGTAGTTCACAAAATAACCAATGAAAAGGAGGTTGATATGATTTATGAAAACCTGAGGGGTAAAAGTGAGTACTTCATAGTAGGTACCTTAAAAGGGCTGCACAGCTGCTGGTTAAGATAACTGTGTCAAGGAACAGGAATACTAAAGAGCAGTCTTTTTGAAATACTGCCTCTTTCTTCATCTATGATGTCTCACAAAAGATAGATGTCTCGGGTACATTCACCTTCTGTCATAGTCCACTGCAACATATCTTCCTTCTGGGTCACTCGGCCCCATTAGGAAAGCATCTGCTTGACCTACAATAACAGACAGCAGAGGCACCTAGGTATTACATGAAGTCATCTGAAAGCTGCTGAGAATTTAGTGCAATCTGCTGAAACCACAGTCAGTTTCCCTCCTGCTTACAAAAAATCTGAACTAGCACACCCCTTCTGTATAGTACAAAGTGAGTTTACAGCTCAGTGTGGCTCTGCTTTGCACTAGTTTCCTTCAGTTGGTGTAAGGATGACTTGTCTGAACTGGGAGAGCCACCTTTTCAATTTTTATAATCCTATCACAGTTCAGTATCCTGTGATCATTATTTGCACAACACTGTTTCGCCATCAGGAACTACAACTAGGCAATACCCTGTAGACAGGGCTGAATCCACCTGAATGGACGAGGACAGGATTCACTCCACTCCCTACCGCATTCAGCAAAACAAGAAAGGTCTACTTGTCTAACAGACTGCAACTCCTGAAGATACCTGCAGGCAATTTCTACAATCTCTCTCTGGAGCTTTTTCTGCAGGAAAGCAATGCTGCTCCATACTGTCCCAGGATGAAAATATTGAGATGGCACAGTCTTAGTTCATTACATGTTTCTTTGGCAACCACCAAAGGTCTCCGTTGAATATCCCTCTAGCCTCCTCTCCCTCCTTCCTCCACCCCAAATATTGCAGGAAATAAAAGGATCTCATAAAATTGAGAGCAGCTTGTGGACTGAGTTTAATAGTGATGAAGTAGGCACTTTATTACTACGCACTCTGATATAAGTCAGCCGCAACTGCAAACAATTAGAAATGCTATGGATGGAAGACATACAGATATTCAATCTTGAAAAAATAGCTTAAAATTTATACTTAAGGGGGAATTTTAATGTAAGAGTGACATTCTCTGTGGTTTGTACTTCATTGCCAGTATTTCTCGTTTTGGCAAATTGAGAACTATCATTTTTTCAGTTAGCTATTATCTAGTACTGACTTTATTACAAGCAAAGGTTGTTTACAAGAGCTTTAATATTATTGTTTATGGCATAGTATTATTGCAGTGCATGGTATTTCCTAGCATAAAAAAATCTTAAAAGATGTATTAAATGAAATCCTGGAAATTAATATTAAAAATAAATCCATGTAGTTTTACACATACTATGTTCTTGTTCTGTCCACTGATGATAACAGCTTATTAAAAGTGTTAAAACAGAATAATCATATTCTCTGAGAATGAGCCTTTGTAAAACAGGTAGGGAAGAGACAGTCTTCTTTTGTTTCCATTACGAATATCTCCTACTTTAAGAAAAAGGAAGTGATAATGGAAAATTCGTCTGCCACTGTAGAGTAACTACAGCAAATACAAAGCCAACTGCAACATATGTGATATCCTGTTGAAACATTTTTAGTCCTTGCTCCAAGTATGAATGGCCCTGGCCTGAGCTGAAATGAAATCCTGAGCCATGGTCAGGGTGGGGGGAGACTTGAGAGGCTGGGCAGGGACAGTCAGGGCTGGTGGTGCCCTCAGGGTCCCGCCAGCAAACTTCTGCCAGCACGGTGTGTCCTCACACCTTACAGAGGCTGGGTTTAGAAGATACAGCCCATGAACTCCTTCCAATATCTGGCTGTGAACAAGGTGATGCTGTCTGGGGGGCCATATCATCAGGAGTGTGTTGTAGGACAACAACGCCTGGTGCAGAAAGAAGTTTTTCACTCATTCCCTTCCCAGATTTGAAGCAAAATGTAAGCCCTTCACAGGTCCAGCTTGGTGAATTGTCAAGCCCCTGAAGACATTCAAAGAGCTCTGAGAGCAGAGACAGATGTTGGGTCTTCACTGGAATGTCTGCAATATTCTCTTAGACTGAGATCCCCATCCTTCTTTTTAATGAAAATTATGGGGTCTCAGAAGAAGAGGTGGAGAGGCAGATCAGGCTCTGCTCCAGACCGTTCTTGAGATACTTCTCGGGGGTGGCTAATTTAGAATGTCACAAGGCACAGATGTGCTTGAAGGGCACCTTTTTTCCTGGGATCAGGACAATGGGCCATTATGCAGGCAACATGGTAGCAGGGTTTCTTTCCCTTTCTTAAAAACATGAGCAGAGATGCTGTACTTGTCTGGGAGCATTGATGAGGAGGAGGAGGCATGTTTGACTGGGGCAAGAGTATGTTCCTGAGACCTGGGCAGGTCAGGGCTGCAGCCTGTGGGGCTGGGCAGAGCTGAAGGATCCCAGAGTTGGGGTTATGCTAGCATGAGGACACAGCACAACTGGGAGATGTCACATTTGGCATTAATTTTGTGTAAGTTTTTTTCCTGGGCTGCAGTCCTCAGGGTAGAGGAGGGCTGCCGCACTCAGTAAGACTCTTGGCAGCAGGCATGGTCAGGCATGGCCAGGCCACTGCTTGTATGAGGCAGCACAAGCATCTGGGGCACTTGAGGACTGGAGGGAGGTGGAAACAGCCCCAGGAGGATCCTGGGGTTAGCTCTTGCCCTCAGGCTCTGGGTACTCTCTTCCTATGAGGACCCCACTTGGCAGTGAAGGAGGAGAATGTGCTTCTCCAGGCAAGGCAGCCTGGGGTGACAGGGAAGGGATAGGTGGGTGTGAAGGGGGATACCTAGGTCCCAGGGCTGGCCTACAAGAAACCTTTGAATAGTTATGTCCCCCCGGTGCTCCTCCTATCTGCAGCAGTGATGGTGGGGATCCATGGAGAGACTGATCAGAAGGCCCTTTGGTGCCATCAGGGTCCCTGTGGCCAAAAGGTGACAATTAATTTTTAAAAATGATACAGATACTGGGCTGGAGCCTTGTTCTTAGGAAATGGACCCAGGGAAAGAAAAAAAAAAAAAAGGTTCATTCTATGATTACAGATGTCACTGATAATAGCAGCAAAAACTGATCTAAATAAGGGCAAAGGCTATTATGGTTTTGCTGTTGCTCCACTATGAATATTTCACATTCATCAGTTCTGAGAAAATTCCCTCACATTCTTTTAAGTGCAAACTGACTGAGCGTTCAGGGGAGCCACTTAAATTGAAACCATTCTTTAGCTCATAATGTAACCAGACGATACATCAAACATTTATGCTTATTAATGCAGGATTTTGAACATGAAGGCTTGCTCCATCTTCACCATTTATCAATCTGTCCATTTAGTTTGAACATCCATATAGCATAAGGTTATATTCTGCTTTAAATTTCTGTGTCGCTGTAGAAGAGGAAAGCACTGTAAAGACTTCTATTCTCATTCAGAAATGCTTTGATGTGCTTCAAAGATAAGAGCACTTCATTATGTTCATGAAGAGTAAAAGTGTCCTACTATGACAAGAACTCTTAATATGATGGTTGAGTGAAGTTTAACATTAGTTTCAAATGGATAAAAACACTTGCTGATGTCAGGTCATTGCTCATATTTACCCTCTTCAAGTCCCTGGTTCCCACTGAAAATGCTTACATCTTTAAAAAAGATTAGGCTTGGTTTCATAATGTGATAGGATTACACTGACTTGGATTTCTTGCAATAAGATGAAACATTTAAGTCATTAAGTTAACATTAGAGATAAAAGACTTTCAATTTACTATCATAAATCCACCTTCTCTTTTGTGTAGAGGACATAGATTAGTGACTCTCTTGAACCTTGCATTTTTAGAGTCTGGAACAGTTTTGCAGAGACAGAGAACTTGTCTGGCACTATCCTGTTCATTTATACTCATGAATTAAGTGAATCTTTCTTATAAAGGAAGCAAATTTCACTGCATAGAACAGGTTTTCACCCTAACTAAATGGTGCACATATTTTTTGTCACTATTTCATTAGTTTTCACACTCTAATAAAAGGAAGTGAGAGAACATTTTTGGACTTACTGTTTATTCATACTCTACCAACTTACAAGAGCTCATGAAAAAATTGTTACTCCATTTGCTACATATCATACAAACAAACAGGGAAATTAACTGGCAAATAAGAAAGCCCTGCCCTTTCTTGTGTAGTGAGGACTGTAAAGACTCATTTCTTGGTTGTCCTTCTCTCCTTTTAACAATTTTCTGCCCTATTGTTCATTACCCTGACATTCACACTCTCCTGCTGTCCCCAGAGTCCCCCGCCACAGGGATGTGTTACGACTAAGTCCCTTAAACTGTTTCCGTTTTCCTTATGTACCATTCTGTAAAGAACCGCTTTACCATATGGCACTTACATCATATAATCATATCTGTTATGGTCATGTCTAAAAGGCAACTGAAAGGCAGTCAGACAGTACCAAAGCTAAAGCTGCATGCAGTGTGAATATACCTACTGTTTTACACAAGCACTTTATAATCAAGTTACAGGAAATAATATGCTAAATGGGAATGTATCTAAAAGTAGAGATAAACAGGATCCAAATTTATCCTTTGCTGGTATCTAGACTAAATAAATCTTTTTTAAAGTTCAAAATACTGGAAAAAAATGTCTTAAACTATTCCAAAATAAACTTTTCATATTTGGCATTTTTTCCTCCATTTACTCCTTAATACTTAATGTTTTATGAAGTTCCTGCTTTCTGAAATCATGTAGTAGTGAACTTCCAAGTGTTTCTTCCTTTGACATAGGATGTACAATCTTATAATTTCAGTCCTCTCTTATGACACAGAAAACTCCTGACAAACTTTCTGTATACATCTTCAATCACTTTGTGTAATTCTATTGCGTCATTATGTAAGCACTTCTTTTTTAGGCCAAAATTAAAAATAGAAGTCTTCCAGTCTTTTTAGCCTCTTTAGATAGGAGTTTTCTTTAGCTAACTGTTGAAGTCATTTCTGAGATGGAATGACCAGAAAATGACATAGAATATCCTCAAGTAGCTACAGTATATAATTTTCTCTTTATCCATGGTTCCTATGGATGGTCCATCCCATTCCTTATATAGGCTGACACATTATTTACTTTTGGGGTCATAGACATACACTGAGCAGTACGGCTGGTCCTCACATACCTGACACAAGAAAGAGCTGTTCCAAATAGCAACTGGTGTGTCCTCACATGCTCACCAAGAAGCCTTTGTACATCCACCAGCATTTCTCTGAGGTATTGCTTCTCTTGGGTGGTAGAAAATGAGAGCAAGGCATGCTATGGCCTCTCATTCCCTCTTTGATATCCCATCTTTCTTTCCTTCCTTTCCTCATATGTATGTGTTATGTAGAGATGCGCATATTGTGTGATATTAGGATAAGGATAAGTCTTATTTGGATAAGACTCTCTCAGAAAAGTTCTCTACTTTCTAGTTATTCTACACGTATGTTTTAGCTGAGAAATGCACAAAAAAAGATTGGGGAAGGGAAATCAATGAAAGAAGGAACTCAATGAGTAAGTTTATATAAGGAAGACTTGTCTATAGTGAAGTGTTAATTTACAGTGCACGAGCAAATACTTTCATTTTATCAGCAGCTAAAGCCAGACTCAACTCACCTAATTTAGACACTTCTCTGTGGTATCTAGATGAGGTGAACCTGAGTCCCAGTGCAGATGAGGTAGAAGGTAGCTTATTTAATTTTCCAAGCTTGACAGCTTATGCAGAAAAAAAAAATATAGAATTAGTACATAAGTTTCCTGTATAACAATTTATCCAAACAAGGACCATTTTGCCTTGATACATGCAATCTGTTTTAGAGCAGATTTTTGGAAGATTAATAAACAGGTAAGAAGCTGATCTACATTTTTCACTATATGGTTGTATATTTCTGGAGGATTCCAAATAATTCATATGTATCAGATAGATATATAAATACTTTTAGCTGGCATAAATATACAATGAAGAAAAACACTCTTAGGATAGGATTTATCTGAATAAATGTAGATATCTGATGCTTAAATTCATGTCTTTGCTAGCTGTCTATATTCTCTTTATGTACTATGAACCTCACTTTATGTATTATGAAAAGAATTAAGGATTTAATCTCATTCTGAAAAAGACATCCAAAATAGGCAACTCAAGAGGCTATGGTGTCTGCATCTTTCTAGTGAATAAAATAGGAGTCTAAGGAGACCAGCTTAGTTAGATTCAAGATCATGCAAGATGCCTATGGTTAGGTGAGATGAATTTCTCCCCCACTGACTTGGATCAGGTCCACTTGAGCAATGAAACTGAAACTGCTTATGAGGCCATCTCATGAAATTTCAGACTGTAGTATCTGCCAGTAATAGTTTCAACAAATTATGTCAGTTTTATTTTGCTTTGACCTTGTCACTGCAATTCTGTGCTTATTAATCAGAGACATACAATGTTTGCTGTTTAAATCAAATATTTTGATTGCATTGTTGCTCATGAGACCTACTTAGAGGCAAAAATGCCATTACATCTCTCTTGGGTGAAAGGAAATAACGTTGGCTGTGTTGGATGTCTTTGTACATGAAGTTTTAAGAAATGAGTGCTCAAAAGCCCGTGTGCATAGAAAGGGTAAAATCAAACACTTGAAGGCATTTATGCTTGTAAAATCATTTGAATAAATAGGATTTCTGTAAATTTAATAATAAACTTAAGTTCAAAGGCTGTATTCTATGGTTCATATTAAATGCAATCTAGCATGGAGCTAATTTTCATTGAGCTGGAAGAATAAAAGCATGAAAAACAGTTAAGCCTGTGGAGGCATTCTGGATTTAGAAACTCATACTTTTTTTTTTTTTTTTTTGGGGGGGGGGGGGAGTGTCAGTTTTTTTAGCTTCTCTCAGATTAAAATTTACTTCAATTTTATTTTATTTGAAATAAGGTTGTCTTGTTATGTTTAACCCCAGTGGGCAGCTCAGGCCCACACAGACACTCTCTCACTCCCCTGCAGCAAGATGGGAGAGAAAATCAGAAGAGTAAAAGCAAAAAATTGTGGATTTAGATAAGGAGAGTTTAATAGGTAAAAGCAAAAAAACAAAATCAAGAATTCATTCACTAATTCCCATTAGTAGGTAGTAATGGTTACTTGGGGAGACAAACGCCGTCACTCTGAAGTTGCCCCTTCCTCTTTCTTTCCCCATCTTTTGTTGCTGATCATGATGTCATATGGTATGGAATATCCCCTTGATCAGTTGGGGTCAGCTGTGCCAGCTGTGTCCCCTCCCAACTTCTTGTGCAACACCAGCCTACTTGTTGGTGGGACGATATGAGGAACAGAAAATGCCTTGATGCTGTGTAAGCACTACTCAGCAATAACTAAAACATACATGTATTATCCAAGGCATAACACTATGCCAGCTACTATGAAGAAAGTTAACTATCCCATCTGAAACCAGTACACATCTACAGTCTTGTTTACATACTTCACACAGGGTTGCAGAAACTTGCCATGCTCTCACCTATTAAGAGCTAAACAACAATGGAGGATAAATATGAGGCTGAAGTGTGAGATTATGATCTCTTAGGTCTTCATGGGCCAACAAACTGTAATGCAATGGGACAGACTTGAAATAGACACCAAGGGAGTTGCCTGGGTTTTGGCTGCTCTTTTTTTGTTGTTGTTGTTGTTTACAACTACATATGAAATAGCAGTAAAGAGAATAAAACCTATTGTTACAATATGAAGGATATGAACCATATGAAGCATATGAAACCCAACATATGTTGTAATTCTAGGTACCAGATTGTCAAACCAAGATATTTATTAGATATTTGAAATCCTGGTTCTAGGCACTGGGTAAACACCATTTAAAAGCTAGATTGTGCTGTGAAGAGGTGAAAGTGTGAAAAAATAATTATAAAGTTTGTTGGAAGAGTTGTGAATAACCACAGGTCTCTTTGTCTTAGGCTACGAAGCCATAATGCCTACAAAGATAGAGATAATGCTCTGTATGCATATAGGTTTGTTTAAAAATGTTTACTGAATATAGATCAGTACCATGCAGCTATATTTTAGATTACAAAAGTTGTGTAAATATGGTCATGATCATGAATCATAAATGAAGCAATGAATCCTGACTGTATATTTAATATGTGTCCTGTTGATTCAATACATGCTGCTTAAATATTTTGGTTCCTCTTTGTGCCAGAAACATAATTTTTCTGTGATAAATTCCACTGCATCAGAGAAAGAGAAAACCAACCGTCAAGCTGGGTACATCTACATTTCAGGGAAAATACAATGACCCTTTTTGAAAGGACAAAGGAATCTTTACCTGATTCAACACAATTGAAAAGCTCTACGTTCTCCATTAGATGGGCTCAGGAAAATTTTGATTCAGATATACAAAGGTTTTTACAATCCTAAATCCCACTGAAATCAAAGGAGCTGGAAATCAGAATGTCCTTGTGGTTCTTGCCAGTAGCCTCGCTTTTTCTGTAAACCCACAGACTGATCTTCAATTCTCCTTGAAGTGCTCTGTGCATAAAGCACTTACCTATGCTGCTTCTGAAATTCTCAAAGGTAATGTTAGATGACCCGTATGTTCGGTGAAGCATGTCCTAGATATCTTCTGGTCTCTTACATTTGAAAATGGTAGGAATAATTACAGGATGAAATTTCCAGCCTTCAGTGGAAGGTCAAGAGAAACTAAGTGTGGTTTCACTGGGATAGCCTGCATTGGCCTTGGTCCATGGAAGAAACCATATGTCAGCTATAATGTCAGTAAGCAAAACTTTAGCTAGCTTTCTCAAAAAATGAGAGAGTGCTCAGGGACTTTGAGCACTGACAAAGTCCCAGACTGAGCTGTGTGCCTAATTAATGTTATGGACTACAATAGAAGATGTATTTGCTATTTGCTTTTAAGTGAAGCAAGTTCAGAACCGTAGTTTGTGCAAGTGATCACCTTGACTAATTGTCTAGATACTGTTAAAATCTTATTTTGCCACTTCCATTTCCTGCTATTTAGTGTGTTAATATATGAGAAATTAATTAATCTTCAGTTTCATTCATGCTCGCTAGCAGTTTTGATTCATGCTAGCTGTCCCTTAAAGATTGTGACAAAGGTTGTGCCTGATGCAGCAATGAACTTCCATAGTTACTACTCAGGGAGGAGGAGAAGGAGCTTTCCTCCCCGAGTCACAGCAAACTGAGTAAAAGGACTACCATCCCGGTTTGAAACCTTGTAAATTAGTTTTAAAACTGGCAAGAAAGCTGCATTTTTTTACCCTACTTGTTATTAGGTTATGACTCTTTGACCTATCATATCTAAATTATTTCCTTAAGAGTCTTAAATTTCTGTTTGATTCACTTCATCATTAATCTGTTTTTTTTAGGAATATAACTACCTTTATTTCTTTGTCTTTATAATACCACAAAATAGAAAACAGTATTTATGAAGAAAGAACAAGTATCCCAGCAGAATGGAATGAACCATTTATAGTCAGATATAAAACCTGGAAAATACGTCCAGTTTGGGTTTGGGTTTTTTTCTTATTTAAAATTCCTCTTTTTTTTTTTTTTTTTTTTTTTTTTTTTTGTAAAAATTTAATTTGCTAAATTTAAACTGTTGTAGAAAATCAAATTAATTTAAACAGCCACAATGGTTACTCTATATTGTATGTAAAATATACAAGTTATAGTACAGCTACAGATAAGCTATAACATATATGTGTATAGATAAATGTGATGGAGTGTTGTACAAGTGCACTAAGTTGGCACTGGTGCAAGGTACAGTGAAGTCTTTAAAGACAGAAAGCAACAGTGCTAAAAGGATAGCAATAAGGGCAAAAGTCAGATGCATTAGCAGCACCTCTGGGATGCTTGGTAAGAGTCTAAATGTCTAATTTAAACATAATACACTGCTCCAACATGAAAAGTAATAATTCACGGACCATTAATGATTTGAATACAGGAGATCTTGGGGCTAAGTCAAGACACCAAGGCTTAAGAAATCTAGATACAGTTTTTGCTTCCTCTGGGATTCTGAAGTAGTAAATTACTTTATCAAAAAGGTCTTTTAAAATAAAATCCAGCATAAACCTTGTGTGTTCTTCTAAATACATGTTTTAGGATCCTTTAGCACAGTAATGGGTACTCTGTAAGAATCAAGAGTTGAACAAACAAGCAGTGTCATGGTTGTTGAGTTACTTAATGATTTCCAGTGTTATTTCAACGATTTTCAGTTAGCTAATACTCTTCCAGTAGATGATGTACGATATAAATGTACACAAACTGTTTGGATCACCAATATAGTAAATATGCTTTCATTATATAATGTCAAACATGCGTTCCTGTGTAACAACTATACATGTGATTGTAAGATGTTACACTGAAAATACTATTATAAGGTGTGAAATAGTAATTTTTTTTTTTTCTTAAACATTTAAAAATTGTTTTTCAGACATTTAAGGTTTCTCTGGAGTTTCTGTGTACACAAGGGTATGTATAGCATATATATGGATAATATATTTCTAGTTTGTTTTTTTTTTTTCTTAAACAGAATTTTTTTTTAAAAAGACAGATTTGTAGCTCAAATTGTTATATTTTGATTTAACTTATAAGAAAGTCATTTACAGTGACACATTTCTCACTGCCCTAACAAATGTTAGTACAAAAGACAGAAGGTAAATAACTTTGAAAAATCAGATAACCTGTATTGCTGTCCAAGATAAAGATCTCATTTCTGATTTTCATTGCCAAATGACATTTTTAACCAGTCATACATAAAGGCTGAATTTTGATGAGATCTACGAAGATGCTTCATTTAGAGTTAAGATCATTTATGCAGTCCCCAAGTGAGCATTTTTCCAGACAGTTGTTCTGGTATATAAAGTTTTTCATCTTGTTTATTTATAATGCTTAGATCAGCTTAACTTTTTTTTAAACCTTCCACTTCTTGGTACTTGCTATCTGATAGATGGTGATGATTGTTTTCCTCCGTGTCTTCCTCACACAAATTCATTTTGTGATATCTGAAGATTCTGAGATCTAAAGATGATTATTTCAATATAGGTAACTGCATGAGGACAGAATAAAACCCAAAATGTTATCAGGAGATGTTAAAATGTGTTTTATCGGAAAAAGGTTAGAAAAAATATAGGTAGCCCAGACTTAAATTAAGGCACAAGAACAACCTAAAAGAAATGTTCAAAAGAGGAAGCAGAAGACAGCATTATGTCATAGCTATAACAGCTATAACTATAGTGTTGTAGCTGTAATTAGCTATCAGGAGCTACGAGTCACTGTTTAGCTCCTTGAGAGTAGCCCTGCTGAG
>KL282101.1:5100-21480 GCA_000699545.1 Podiceps cristatus
CAGTCTCCCAATCCCAGCTCTTCTGAGGCATTTAGGAAAGGCAAGCAAAACGCCTTCTGTTGGCAATGAGGTGGGACTAAGCTTTTAATGTTGAAACACTTTAGAAAAACCAAGCAGGCAGATTTAATCGACTGACAAGACTGAGTTCTCTAAATCATTGCCTATTCCAAGTCCAGTCCTGCACTTCCTTTCACATAATTAAACTTATTTCTATTTGATCTGCCCGTAACTCACTGCTTCTTTACTAAGAAAGCAATGAGCTGCCCTTGGGTCTTCCTCCTACCAAACCTGCTGCCCCTTCATCTGCTTAAAAACGACAGCACAGGACATTGCTCACCTTCCTAAAGAGATATGAAGGGGAGGAGAAAGCAAATAAACTCAAGGTAGACCTTTGGTGGGTTTTTGTCTTATTTCAGTAAGCCTGCTTTGCATGTATCGTATCATTTGTCCCCGCTGTGACTGCCCGTCTGCGCGCCAGCGGCTGGCCGGGCGCGGGGCGGGGGGACGCAGCCTCGCCAAAGGCGCGGCTCCGTAGACCGTGATAATGTCAGTCTGGGGGTGACAGGAGAGAAGTCACCGCATGTGTACTCCCAGTCTACACCTGCTGCCCAACAGAGCTGCCACGCATCTGCTGAGCGCGGCTGCTGCCTTCACACCACAAAAAGTTGAGGGCAGCTTTCTAAAGTCCCGCTTTCAGGAGGAGCATCATTCAACATCCTACAAGGTAATCTGATGCCAGATACATGCAGTCCACTACCTGTCTGCTTTTTGTTGTAGGTATTTTACACCAGCTAACCCTCCTGGTCAAGGTTTTTATTTTTGACTCTAAGAAGCCCAGTTCTGCTCAAGACTTACCACTGTTATCTAGAAAGACTACATACTTGCAGGAACATTGCATAAAGTATAAAAATCAGCAAGTTCTGTACTCCTTTTGGCTCTTCCAGCCTTGCTCCCACGAGAAGCAATTCCAGGCAGCGCGGGTGCATCCATCGGCACAGCAGGCAAACAAAGGCAGACGGCCACGTGCCAGCAAGGCTGCCTTCTGCAAATTACCAAACAAATTCAGTACCAGCGTGCACAGTAGTACGTTCACAAATACACACTCACCATGCAAGGAGCAATCCTTTCTACTCAAATCCCTCTCACATTTAAATACAATAATTTAGCATGGGGAAAAAAAAAAAATACAGATTCCTTCTAAAAAACAGATCACATCAGCAAGCTCCAGGCACTGTATCATTCTGAGATTTGTCCTCTGAAGATACCACTCTGCCAGTTCATTTTCTCTGTCCCACCATTAAGTAGCCTTCACTCCACTCCGCTGTCTCCCATATGGTTAACATGAATGCAGCAATTAATATGCAATTAATAAAATGGTGTGATCAACTTCTTTTGTTCACAGCAGCAGCTGGCCTGTATGCTAGAGCGTAATTAGACAAATTAAGATGTACTGCTTTTGTTTGTGGATGAACTGACAGCATTGCTCATGCTTAAATGTCACTAAGCCTACTGGCATTTGGGATTATTTTAAACATGTCTTTTTTTATTAACACTACAAGGTATCAATAAACCAGATTTATATGCTGCCAGCTGCAATGCCAGCAAAGCACAACTTCGCTTTACCTCCAAGACACTTGCACAAGCCAACCGAGAGCTAAGGAGAGAAGCGATGTATTTCAGAGAATGAGTGCACACTTTTACGTAAAAGTACTGCAGCTCATAGGACGGAGCAAGTGGCTCTGGATGAGGGACAAAAGCAGAGGTTTGCAAATCTTGAGGATCATGCAACATGCATATTTTCCAATGACTTGTCATTGGATTAGGGCAGGGAAAGAACAGAGGGCTAAAAATCTGTTGTAATCTATGAGACTTTTAACATTATTTCCTTTAAAAGGCATTAGTGTGGCCTATGCAGGAGCCATGTGGAGGACAAGTGGTTTCAGGGACAGTCCTGAGCTCTTTGGGAGCCGAGAGCAGGAGCAAAACCCCCGCGCCCTGACAGGGCTGGGGGCCAGGGACCACAGCACCAGCTCCAAGCACCAGCAAACCCACACAACCCAGATCCCCCAGCGGGCAGAGGCGCTGGGGCGGGTGGCAGCGATGCTCTGCCAGCCTGGTCCCCCCGGTCTCAGTGCAGGAGCTGCCATCCAGGAGCCAGGCCCCTTTGCCCATACCCCAGACGAAGCCCATGTCCCCTGCGGAGGCTGTACACCCTTTTCTGGTTGTCCCTCGCCGGCGGTACGCCGCACAGCCGGTATTGCTCCCTCTGGGCACAACAGAGAGGTCTGCATACCCACCGCATAAATGGCAACACAGTTTTAATCATCGCATTGCCACCTACCACGGGCTCTGAAAAAGCAGCACTGCAGGCTACCTACATTCAAATTGAGACAGCACATGCCATACGCAAAGCATCAAACATGATATTTGATAAATAAAAAAAAATGCAAGGCAACACATCATCACACCTTTCCAAGGGGTTATTACTGAAAAAACGAGGGAAAGGACACTGTCTGAGGAGCATCTAGCAGAGGAAAAGTAAGGGAGTGGCAAGGAAGCCTTTGAAGATTTTCACATTTGGTAGCAGTTAGCAAGACAAAACAAGTAACCAGGAGGATTTCTGATGCAGGAGCACTGCAAACGCGCCAAGCGCCACGGAAGCCCTCCACCACCACAAGCCAGCACGCACAGGCACACAACCTGACTTGGGAGACGGGTGGAAGTCACCGATCTGCAGAGTCCTGGAAAATGGGCTCCAGAAGGGATGATAAGAATATCTGCCTTGTTAATCAGAGAATTTGCCTCTCTACTCCTCCAGCATGAGAAAATGCAGTGCTGCTATAAAACCTGGTTACCTTTATCACTTCGTCTCAAAGTGCTGGCCTGGGGAAGGGTGGGACGCAGTAAGAAACATGGCATAGTAAAATGGATTTTGATGTCGCTCACATAATCCGTTTCTGATTGCTAGTGTGACTCCATTAGCCAGGCTGATAAAGGCATCCCTTACAACGCCTGTGCTTTTTCTGTGGAGTTTCACGTTCTCCTCACTGTGTTTCACCTTTAACCTGATCTGAGTCTGATTTTCTTAAAGCACTCAAAACCATTTCTTGATTTCACTGCACTAGATAAAGCAACTCCCAGTAAGATCTGCAAACATACTGTATCCACCATCCACAACCCCAGGAGTTTTAATCAAATTAAGCACAGAAGAGCCTATTCAGTCTACTATTAACCACCATTCTCAACCACAGGCTTTCCAGTCTCACCTGTTTCACATGTGGATTTGCACTTACATTGCTCCACCTCCTTAATAACAGCAGATGCTCTCCACTCCAATTGCCAAAAAAAATGACACAAGAGATGTCTCTAAACTCTCTATTTTTTCAGACTTCTCCAGATGCACTTGAGTGATGTTAATGAGTTCCCTACCCAAACCTCCCTGCCTCTTCCTTGTGCTCCTGAGTGCCACACATGGCTCCTCATCTGCTCACATGCAGAGAGGAACGCGCGAAACACCCACCACCCTTGCAACGGTAAGCTCAAGTTCACACCTAGCAGCGAGCGGCCAGGCTAGCAAAGTCTTCGTTCGGCAAGGCAACACAGCAAGGCCTTCATACTCACGTTACTCGTTCACTTAAGTGTTTCACAACGTCCCAACATTTATCTCTCTTTACCCAGCCTATTCCAAGTTCTTCTTCAGCGTTCCCTTCATCCACAATGCTCTCACATCTGACTCCTAAAAGGGCTTATGAGCCATATAGCAACAGCACAGGAGACCAAGAGCTGGACCTCCATGGCCCAGCCAGAAAAGGACAGGCAGGGAAGCTTGTTCTCTACGGCACGCACAAGGAACATGCAAAATGAGCCAAAAATGCAAGACGTACAGAAATGCACACCGGAATAGTAGTTATTTATCCAAGACCTGGAGTAATTTTGTACAAATGGACAAATTCCTCTGCTTTGTTAAATTTCGGTGGTTTGTTTCAGCCAAATGAACAAAACTTCCAAGAAGACCCAGCCATAAGACAAGCCTTCATTAAGAACACCAAGAAAAAAGGAGGGAAAAGATCCCTCTTTTTTTTTTTTTTAAGCACGCTATAAAAATTATATTCAAGTTACTTTTTCTTTTAAAAACAAACTGGTTCCCGGCTTTATCTGACGCAATCTGGTATGTCAGTTGTTTCGGTACGAGCTGGATGCAGCAAATGAAGCTGGGAGCCAGTATGGCCAGGCACTTGCACAAGGCTCTGTATGTAAGTAGCAGTCCCGGCCATTCACCAACATAGACTGAGCCCTTCTGTCACTAAGGGCACGAAAGGACACAAAGGCCTGCTCAGTGCTCCACACAGCCAGGATCTGTAGAGATGGAAAACGATTCACAGTCTTTGTTTCACACTGCTAAATGAGAAAGCAAAGGATGAATCCTCCCAAGTCACAATAAGGATTCTGGCTTTTTTTTTTTTTTTTACATACCACCCTGGGAAATTTAAATCTCATCGCTATCAATCAGAAGAGAAACCTGGAAAAAAAAAGCCATAGCAAATAATAAAATACCCAAATTGGTTCAGAACATCCTATTCATTCATAAATATATTTAGTTATTATTCTTTCAAATTTTTTATGTTTTTCATAAAACATGCATGACACACAAAGGTCTCGGCTTTATAGCTAAGACAGAGCTGTTGTCCTTAGAAAGAGTAATGAATGAAAAAGAAGAAAGCATTCTTTCATGAGCTAGCAGGCAACAAAACACTGAGAAAAAAATCCCAATAACTGAAGCTACTGTTTAACAAACATTAGAAGTAATCTGATACTGCCATTGGCTCCCACCCACAGCTGTAAAAGAGAGAAAAAAAGCCTCCAAAATCCTTACCAAAACTTTATCGTCACAAAAAGCTGACAGATGCCACAGTTTAGCTAGGTTAGCAACAGCACACTGCATCTTTAAACTTCACAAATTTGATAAAACATAAGGCAGCAATGGGAATCACAAGAGGCAGGCAATGCTCTTAACGCAGAGAAGGTGCCGGACTCCCATAGCAGCGGTCTCTGCCAGCAGGCTCCAATTAGGCAGGCATTTAAACCAAACCAAGCCCTTCGCATTTCTGCCAAACCCGGTCAGCAGAAGACCTCAGCTTAACTTTGCTGCAGGAAAACCAACTGCCAAACACTCAGCACCACTGGAGTTTGCCTGTAATCATAAAGGAGCACGCGGTGGTCCCTCCACCGCTGTAATACCATTTTTCCTGTAGGCAGGAAGGCTGCTAAAGGATGTATTATCCTAGAATCATAGAATTGTTCAGGTTGGAAGAGACCTTTAAGATCACTGAGTCCAACCGTTAACCTCACACTGCCAAGTCCACCACTAAACTATGACCCTAAGCACCACATCTCCCCATCTTTCAAATACCTCCAAGGGATGGTGCCTCCACCACCTCCCTGGGCAGCCTGTTCCAGTGTCTGACAACCCTTTCAGTAAAGAAATGTTTCCTAATATCCAATCTTGCTGAACTCTAGCTGATTTCAAGTCTACGTTGTCTATTTACAATCAATCTGGTGGTGAAGAACGGCAGAACAGCAGCATCATGGATGATGAAACAAGGCTGAGCTGGTAATGCAGAACCTCCACTTCACGGTACCCTTAATTTAACAGTTTAATCAGAGCAATTGCTACAGCTTAAAAAAACCCTAACTCGAACATGGTCACTTGACTGTCACAGCTGCTACATCGCACCACAAATATTCTGAATATCGAGTATTTTGCAGCAGAGTTGCTGTAAGGTGAGCAGGAGCATCGGGGTCTACTGCTGCAGACCATGGAGAGACCCTCAGTGAGGATGCTCCCCCAGTCTACCAGAAAGTCCAGTAATTTGACTGTATCACGTTTTCAAACAACCCTAACGCTACCGGGGGCATTTTCTACGGAGTACATTAGCGCTGTGAAACCTCTCGAAGCGTGGTTCTCATGACGCTCGATAAGGACCCCAAAGGGAGGCCTTTATCAACAGAGATAAAGCTCGGCCAATAATCCCCTGCTGTGCTCTGCAGCTATCACTTGACCCGGTCCCAGAAAGCACTTCCACTCTTAAACACTTTTGTTCCTTAAAATAAACATTAGCAGAGTTTAAAAGCAACGCAGCCTCCCTATCTCAAAGAGAAATAGAACGTGTCCGGCAAATAACGCTTTTAATTGATGGCTTAATTATATTGCCATGCTTTTGTTTCTACGGACTGGAATGAGTAAGAAGGAAAGGGAGCCAGCAGGGCAGAGCTGGTGCCCCATGAGTGCAGGCTTGTACCGCCATGGGACACCACTGCTGAAGCACAAGGGGTTCTCCCAGGAAGAGTCAGGGCAGAAAGCAGGTTAATTGATTTTTGCCACTCATCATTTTCAAGGATTCAACATTAAATACTGAAACTTCAATGTTTTGCAATTCAAAGAGAAAAAATAAAATGCATGGGGTCATACCAGACACCAGTGAAAGTCAATATAAATGAACCAACAATAAACTTGGTCTGAAATGCATAGAAGTTTATTGTTAGGGATGAGAAATCGCAGTAAAAAGCTTTAGTAGATCGTAAGTCAAACAATTCAATTGCTTATATAAGTGCTATATTATAAATCAACAAGTTTATACACATGCAAACAATTTTTAAAATATTAAATAGAATTAAACAGAATTAATCTCTTTTAATGCCAAAATGAAAAATGAATGCACCTGGACAGGGAGAACAGATGCTCCACTACATATACAAGAATTGCATCACAGCATTCAGCTACACGAAAGTTTCCCGGGTTCTTCTTTACACACCTATTTACTTAATTTAAATTCAGGGGTCATTAAGTTCTTATCCAAGAAGAAACTGGACAGTGCCTTGAACTGACTCAGCTATTTAAACACAAAAATAACCAACAAAAAATCCCTGTGTTTCAGTTTCCAAACTTTTTAAATCCAAAGAAGATTTAAGATCATCAGCACGCATTTACTATCCCTTTCTAATACTACAGTTACATAAATATTCTTTAAAGTACTGCTTCACTCCCCATTCCTCTGTCTCTACTCATCTGCTAAAAAGTATAATTTAAATTCAAGGGCATTTTAGAAAAGGGAGGGTGGGGGATGGACACCTTTCCCTGCAGCCAGCAGGGAGGGAGCGGGGATTCCGAGCTCCCTACCTGTGCTCCTCAATCCCATTTCCGCACTGCGGAGAAGCGGGTTCAAACAGCGCGGCTGCTCCCGACGCCTGGAGCTCGGCTGCCAGAGCAACACCTCCAAGGGCACTACAAGAACCAGCTCTGAAAGTGAACGTGACGACTTCGTAGGAACGAATTCACCTGCCACCCAGCAAGAGGGACAGAACTGTCCCCCCTAGGCTGGCTGGGGCACAGAGGGGCCATGTCCTCTGCCTGGAGAGCATCCCTGGAGCTGCTCCCTAACACCTCTGTCAGTCACAAACTCTTCAGAGTTTCCCCAGGTCCTACAGGACAGAGGCTATATAATTTTACATACAGAAAGCCTTTTCATCTTCCCCTCTGAATGAATCAGAATTGACCCTATGCTCTAAAATGCAAAAATTCAGCAGATGAACTGGGTGTTTCTTTTGCTGCCTTTTAAGAAATTGCTTCCTCTTGAAAAAGGCCTGAAAAAAGCCCTGTGGTAAATCACGCTCCTCCTACAGGAGGGGACACCAAATGAAGCTCGCTCAGCAGAGATGCAGAATACTGTAATACAGAAAACAGAAATACATGTGCTTTCACTAATCAGTGTTAGCATCCCGTGGCTAGACGGTGATTTTTCAACTGCTGGTAATAACTAGCCATTGTCAGATGATCAGCATGAGACTAATGAGGAAAAGAAAAATCAATACAGTTGCAAATATATTCATGTACCTTTTTTTTTTTTTTTATTTGAAGGCCTAGTGCAAGATAGCCAGCCAGCTGTTTTTTGCAGGAAAAGCTTTCTTTGTCTTGTGAAATTTCTCCCCCATCACCCTTAAATACACTTTTTGGAGCAACCATTCCATGAACAGCTGGGTGCCTTTGCTTAGGTGGTCAGAAAAAAAGGGAAGGCAAGCAATAAAGCTAAAAAGAAAACAGCTGAACATTACCATTGTCTGTCCTATTCTCTCCCTATTTCCCATCTGTATTTGCCAGTGAAACTCGAAACTATACAGATTAAAAAAGTAGAGAGTCATCACAATTCAGTAATTCTTTCTTCTCACGTTCAGAGGGAAAATAACCTTAGACCTTGGGTTACTCAAAAGCAGTTTTGGGTTTGTTTTTTGTTTTTTTAAATAAGTACTTATCAACTGCATTAAACATCTTTGAGTCTGTCAGACCACCTTCTTATTTTTCACCCACTGATTGTTTCTATGGCTTTCAATTAGAGCACCACATCAAGAGCTCCACTCATCTAAAACAACCATTTTGCTGAAAAGGAGCATCACTGAACAGAAAGCAAGTGCTCAAGACCTCTCAAACATAGACATATCACATGCACAAAGACAGCGCCATCCTGTATCAACTCAGCAGTCCCACTAGACACAGCATTTACATACGCTCTCCTGAAGTGGAAATAGATTATTTTCGTAAGAAAATTGCTCCCAATTCCTTCATCCTCCAAAACAATAAGAGAAATACAAGTCATTTCCTTGTTTATAAGTCTGTTTCACTTACCTGACAACACAACACTAACTGACCAAAACAACTAACAAAAAGGAACTGATTTCTCTTACTTGGCCAGAAGGAGTTGTCGTCTTTGCTCAGCAACTTTTTCTTGAGGTGCCCGGGCAGCTTGGTGTGAGTGTTTCCCATTTTGCTGGTATACAGCGGGATAAGTTCCTCCTCCTCATCGTTGCAGCTGGGCTGCCACTTGCTCCTGCCGAGGCAGCCGACCATGGGGTCGGCGGGCAGGCAGGGCCAACAGGGGGACCTGCCACTGGCTCCTGCCGAGGCAGCCGACCCGCGGGTCGGCGGGCAGGCAGCGCACATAGGCGATCATTGTGAGATGCTGCTCTCAAGGATGTCCCTGCTGTCCCCAGTGGCTAGGCTGGAGCAGAAGGGAGTGGCCTGCTCATAACCCTTGAACGGACGCATTCAGAAGACTGCGAAGGAAAAGATTTTCTCCTCCTCTGCTATTAGGCAAGCTAAGTATTCAGTTATGCTGACAACTGTTTTGCACAGGATTCTATTATCCCTTTAAAAAAAGGAGGAAAATAATAATTAAAAAAATCAACCACCTGGTTAATCAGCTCAGTCCAGCCGCTGGATGCCCTGCCCCTGCCCTACCTCCAGCCCCCGGCTTGCAGCCCCGAGCGGGAAAATACAGGCTGCAGAGAGCTGTGAAACCCAGTCACCTGCCACAGATTTCAGACTTTTCTCTTCCTGCTTCCACTTGGGTCTGCTGCTTCTCTTAAGCCTTATCCCTGATTACTCACTGCCCTCTGAACGACAGGTACCATGGCCATACGCAGATGGCCACATCCAAGCAGCTTATTTAAAGCTAACTTACTCTAATCGCTGTGACACTGATGGCTAGGGAATCGTAACTTGGCAGGAATCTGCCAAGAACAAGAATATTTACCTTCTAGCATGCAAAAGCAGGAAAAATAGACAGACTGAAGAAAAAAGAGCAAAGTACCGCGATTTCAGTACTTGGATTCTAGTAAGGAAACTCCCTTTCAAAGTCAGCATCGTAATGATTGTCACCAAAAGAAGTAGTTAACGTCCATGTTAGATTACAACCGGATTGATACTGAATACAAAGCGGGAGCAGTTATCAGTTTGCACTCACTTTGTACTGCATAAATACATAAATCCTCACAATGCCTCTAGAGGGTAGGTTATTATTCCTATTTAAAGATGAAGACATAGTCTCAAAGGGATTTAGTAACCTGCCTACAGAGTGGAAAAGCCAGGATTAGAGTTGAGGTATTCTCCGTTCTTGAGCCTCATCTGCAAGCCGTTAGTCCATGGCACCTCTCCCCAGTACCGCACTACTGAGCAAGTTTCCATGCCGGTAACCGCATCAATCCTAATCTCACATCCCCTGTATTGTTCTCTGGGATCCAGGAAACATGCCCTTCCTGGGCTTTTGAACTGACTGCAACAGCACAGTCAGATTGGGACAGCAACAAAAACAGCGTACAGAGACACATGCACCCTGCACAAACTGCTGTCTTCAGCAGCTTTTTCAAGTTTGCTTCTTATTTTGTATGTTCAAAATGTTACATGTGATAATATTTGTTTTTAAAAATGGGAAGACAGCAAAAACCTAAGTGTATAAGACCAATTCTTAGTGTGCTTCCTTAACTCTTTTTTATAAATGCTTTGGTCGCAGCCCATACCATTCCTGAAAGTGGCTGCTCTCTATATAGCAGCACAACAGCGTCAGGGAAGTATTTATGCATTTTAGACACGGCTTTATCTGCTGTTTGGGTGATATCTACAATAAACTTTTGGACAGAAAAAAACCCAAAACCAAACAAAAAAAACCCCAAAACCAAACAAACAAAAACCCAAAACCAAACAAAAACCCCCACCACTGTTTAACAACAACAAATCCAATCAGATGCACATCCCCTCTTTCTCCCTGACGCACAGATGCATCTCCTGCGGCCTTGGCACTGCTGCTGCCTGCACGGGCAGCCCCAGCCCAGGAGCAGGGCCTATACACCAGCTGCCTGCAGGCACTGCACCAGCATGGTACCAGCATTCAAACCTGCAAAACACAGGGCACCACCCAGCATAAACGGTCTGCAACACTGACTCAACAGTGCTGGCAAAGTGTAGAAAGTTTGCAAGAAACTGGTTTGTTTGGTATTTGGGGCTTTTATTTAACATCCTGTTACTTCACACAACAACCTGAGCAAGTAGTTTTCACTATATAGCGTTTTATACACACCTCGCTTGGCCGAACCTCAGCAAAGTTGCAGGTAGATGAAAACAAGTCTTAGAACAAAACACATCATGTAACTTCAATAAAGAGGAATGAAACAAGCCCTGTCCGCAATTTTACATCTTTTGACAATAATTTCAAGTATCTGCAAAAATAGGGATGGAACAGGGAAAATGTGACAACAGCGTGGGTGATAACCTGTCAGCACTGCTGGCTCATCTGTACATACAGCAGAAACTCACCAGCATAAACTGAACACTGTCAAATGGGTGCTTGAGGTTGCAAATACAAATTTACTCATCAGACTATGAGAAAGACACACTGTGATTAATGTTAGCCGAGTCCAACTCACTCATCAACCACGCTGATACTCTTGTGTCCGCCAGAATAAATGAACATCTAGACAGTCCTCCAGGGTGTGACGAAGCTCTGACAGCGCTGTTAGTAAACCAGCTCATAAGAAGGCCTTGGCAACGCCTCCCAAATGGGACAGTATCTCGGTAACCTGCTTGTCTAGCCACTGTGCCCGCCTTCACACCTTTTTCCTGAGGCTCTCGGGAAGAGTCACTCTTGCTGCTTGCTGATGTGATGCACAAAACAAGCTATTGATAAGAGTGCATTGGGGCTTGTATTTATTTCTCCTGCAGATAGGAAGGGTAGCTTTTATTAGACAAGAATACAGTTGGGTTCTGTTATGCTTTTTAACGACTCAAAATTATTTTATCAAATTATATTTCAAAAGGCTATTGGCTGATGCTTGCATGCAGTCTTTGTATCTCTATGCAATCCCATTACCTGACATAAAAGTGTAGATTTTTACCCATGAAACCAGTATTATTAGGTAACATGCAGTGCAAAAACAGGAGCAAGACGACAGGGGACACAGACAAAATTCAGTGTTCAGCAGACTCAGATGTTCCCAAACACCTAACAAGATGACACAGGATAACATAATGGCCTGGAGTCCCCACAACATTTACCATGCACTTCTCTAGACTACAGACATGCTCAATTAGCCATGTTTCCAATGCGTGCTCACGAAGTAAGGCTGATGCACAATAATGGGATCAAGGCTGAAATCCAGTTTAACAAGTATATTTGCCATATGGTAGGCATTAATGTCCCCACAAATTTTTTTACTTGAATAAATCTGTTCTTCCCTGAAGCCTGGAAGACCTTGGTAACATACGATAAAGAACTTGGTAATGGTTATGGTCTCAGCTATTTGCAAATGCAAAACAGAGTTAGGAAGAGGATGTACCATCTCATGTGAGAAAGACATTGTGTACATTGCCTCTTCTTCTTCCAGTTTCTCCCACAAAAATCCTAAAAAAGGAAACTATTATTTTATACTGTGTCTATATGGAGCAACAACCTAAGTCAAGATTTCACCTGAAATTTTACCACGAAACTTCTGATTAAAAACTTCACTTACTCTACTGCAGCTATAGCACTGTTTTATTTTTTTTCAAATACACAAAAGTGAGGCTGTTAATTTTTCTTAGCCTTGGGCTATCATTTATATAAAGATTTCCCTAAAATAACATTTTATTTCCTTTATTATTCTTCTTCATGCCTTTTAAAAATTGAACTATTAGCCATGCAAGTATGAATGCTCTGAGCAGACTGTTAAACATGCATATTCATCTTTACCAGAATATTTCATTTGTGCTAAACCACCTCTTTACAGTCAGGCTTTATCAGAGAGAGCTTGAATAATTACAGAGAAAACTGATTACATTATACTGGAAACAACATTCGGTCTAAGGAAAAAAGATCATTAAGACTTTGACAGAATCCCAAAACTATGACTAACTTGGGATTAAAAGCAACAAAATTTAAAAAAAACCCCAAAACCAACCAAAAACCCACCCAACCAAACGCAAACAACCAACCCACCCTAGCCAAAGAAAACAATAACCCTTTCATTAGTCAAGCATAAATTCTCCTGAGCTCTGCGAACAGCAATGATACTGACGGCTTATTACACATATGAGTTTCAAAAGCATATAGGATATACCTAATGGGAACTCAGGGGACTTGGAATCACAAAGCATAGTCATGTCAGTCCTACTCTGGTATTAAGATAATCTTTATAAATATGCTACATAAGACATTGTATCATCGGTCTTTACATACAATTTCTAGATCTCTGGATAGAAGCAAAACAGTAATATGCACAACGTAGTGAAATAATGGCACTTTTTATGAATACCATGCAGAACAAAACCATCAGAGTAATTTCTGAAGCAAGCCCAACAGCCACACCATGCAGAACAAAACCATCAAACAGAGTAATTTCTGAAGCAAGCCCAACAGCCACATTGGAAATTAAAGACAGCTTGTAGAAATCCACAGGGATAAACTTTGCCCTAATTAGACAGCGATTCTATTTTTAGCAGTGATGGGTTTTTTTGCATTATTCTGGGCTTTTTGGCTGATCAGATGGAGGTTTTAAACTGTACTTAAAGTTTTTTTTAAAAAAACAAACAAGGAAAAAATCATTTACATATTACATGTATTTAATCAGAGTCATATACCATTAACTAAGCCTTAAAGCAATACTCTCGGAGAGAAAGTGTCCTCCCTTTACAGGCAGCCAGCTTGCGACACAGCAAGAATGAGGACATGCCCGTCACGGGGGAGCACTCCGGCACCCTCAGCATCCTCGGGAGCTGGCAATGGCCGGATTGAACACGGGGTGTCCTGCTCTCCTGGCCCCTGCGCACACCTTCCATCTTTCTTGTGTGTTAATTCAGTGTGTCTGAAGTCTTAAGTCATGTTCCCTAAAACACACATACAGCAGACAAAAGCTAAAGAATTTCAAAATGAAGGGAAAAAACCTCTCGAGGTACTGTAATTTGCTTTTTAATTGAATATGAATCTCTCAGACAGGAAGCGAGCAGGAAGTATCAGCTTTACAGTGTTAAAAGCAAGCCCAACGTTGAAGCTGTCATACAACACTGGCAGACGTCGGGGCACAGAAGAGATGAAAGCGACCCGGGTGGGGCGGCAGGCACCGCTGCCAGGATGGGCAGAAAGCCTCATGCCGCTCCAAAAACCTCTCGCCACATGGCCATCTTCATGTTCTCCAGCACTAGCTATGTCTCCTACTACTTTCATGGATGTATTTTTATCATACGCTTGCAATCACATAGCACCCATCAAGCTTTTAACTTCTTTTTTTTTTAAAGGACACAAGCAATAATGCATGTGTGGCTAAAAGAGCTCAAATGGCATGACAGCTAAAAGCAGTCCTAGCATCAAATACTCTTCGTAAAAAGCTACAGCAAGCGTTGCTGGCAACTGTGGGCTAACAAACTGGATGCAAACCCCTGAATGCAAGGGCATTTGGTTAACTGAGTTCCTGGTACCCAAAAAGCCAGCTGTAGCTTCCAAGTGTCATCCTTAGGCAAAACTCTGCCTTCTGCAGGGACACTGAATCTGCAAACCAATCAATAGAGCAGGCACCCAGAAAACAGTAACAAAAAAATTCAATGCCTTGGTGGAAAGCAAAAAAATCTTTACAAATCCTCCTGACCTAAGTTTCTTGCTTTCTGTCACTCTCCAGCAACTGTATCTGTACTAGCAAAATAGCTCCTCTGGTTCCATATTCACTGTAAACTCAGGATTAACACCCTTCCCATTAAAACCATGCAGAGATTGCTGCACATACTTTAGGTATCTTTGTTTCCATCAACAGTCGTCTTCTGTCTCGTCATACACAAATCTCTCGTGCTGACAGCGGGGAAAAGCCTCTTTAAGATCTGGAACAGCCTCCCCATATCTTCCTGCTGCATCAATTCTAAACATACCCATTACCCTCTCTTTTATATCTTAATTTCATTTTTCCTTTGCTGCTATATAATAGCCCTCTAATTATTTTTAATCAAATAGTTATTTTGATATATAGCACATATGTAAGACACTGGAGGAGATAAATACACTTTGCATTACACTACTGGTAGTCCCTGGGCACTTAAAAACACACTTCTGTGTTCTCATTATTCATCTTTACTTTCAATTAGGAAGCCTTCTCAAGAGCAACAAGCAATGTCATATGTTTGATATTAACTCTTGATCACTGCTTTGCAATATTTAAACGAAAAACGCAAACAAAACCAGCTGCGTAAGCAGCAGGTAACTCAGAAAAGCCTTTCTATGCCTTTCTATTTTAGCTGCGCTGAAATACAAAAAAAGCAAGATGAAGTATTTTGGTTGGTGCATTCTGTGAACCCGACTGCCTTCGGGAGGGGGTGATGCAAATTTGGGACAGAAGACAGAGCCGTTAGCAAGACAGGAGCAATTAAGACAATTGATCTAATCAGCAGCTATTGCTGCTGGTGGTTGAAATAAAAGCTGTTTTTGCTGTCTTACTCCAGGGGTTGGGTCCCACGCATCTGTTGATCCTCCCGAAAACATGGAGCAAAAGGTGATGCTGCCAAAAGCCATGAGAGAAGAAGGTTTCCACTCTGGACCCACAATGGATGGCAGCACTGGTAGCGCTGGTACGCCCACGCACTTTGTGAGCAAAGGAGTCGTATCTCCAGCAGATTTTATTTTACAACTCGTATTAAATGGTTACTCAGACAGAGTTGCGGTAGGATTACCCATTCCAGGTCTGCTCGTTAAACTCATTACCATGGTAACAGGAAGAGAAAGAAGTCGTGTGAGAAAATAGGAGCGGTGAAACAATTCCTTTATGAATTTAAAAGCCTGAAGAGAGACGCACCTTTCTGATACAGAGAAGCAGCGACCTCCTTGCCACCCAAGCAGCTCACTGGAATTTAAGAGTCCATGCGCAGTGAGATTTCCAATGCAAAACCAAAGCATGTTACACTACTTGACAAAAGCCATAGTCAAAAAGCAGCATCCTAGTCCTCCCTCCTTCCCGAGGAGATGGCCTGCTGAGGCTGCCAGCGGCTCACGGACACCATCGCCGCTGCCACAAATGCAGTGCCACCCCCTGGACACGCACGCTCCTGGGAAAGCCTGCTTCGACCAGGTGCGACATGGGCAGCCGGAGTGCTTTTAAGATTAAAACAACAAAAATGATTAAAAGAATTCAAACCCGTATCGAAAGAGTTCATGACATTTAGTGAGCACTTCTAAAGTTTCATTTTTACATGGTCAGAGTGCCCTATAAAGAATGGCTTTTAAGTTCCATGCAAGAAAGAAAAAAAGTGAAACTCAGTTCTACTAACAGAATACTGCAAAGTAAATCTGAGATGTTAAAAGATGAGCTGATCAGCTGCTCACCCATTTTTGGCAGAAACCACTGGGTAATACCCACCCTCGCAAGGTCAAGACTTTCCACTCTGTAGGGCACAACATTCAATAGGGCACAACATTCAATAGCAAAGAGCATCTGTCAGCTACTGCCAGGAACAGGCATTTTTTCACTCTTTTTCAGACCTCAGAGCAGCAGCTAACACATTAGATACAAATACATTACAATGTAATGCCACAATATTTAGATCTC
>KL282102.1:7049-38824 GCA_000699545.1 Podiceps cristatus
AAGACAAGGCACTAGGTTCTTCGTGCAAAATGGCAAATCTAAAACACCATTTGCAATGAGATATTCACAACAACTGTATGTAAGAGCTGAAGCTATCACCAGTCCAGCAACCCATTATATCCTTCAGTGGTAACAACAGGTAAGACTTTTTGTACCTGATTGAAACTAATGTTTCTGAGTAAGTAGAGGTAACCTGGCATCTTAAGAGGCAGGGCCTTTTCCAGCCAAGTCTGTTCTTATGCACAGTTCACAGGAGAAGTGGAGATGCTGGGCAAGACTCTGTTTCCAGCTGCTCAGCCATGGCTGGGAGCAGACTTTGTCTGCTTTGGCTACAAACCAGCAATACAAGATACAGAAGAACAGAGGAAACACTGACAGCATATCCTTGAGTCAGGATTTTGCTGCGTTTGAGAAGACTGAGAGAGCACAGCCTATGCACAAATGCATTCTTCAATCTAGTTCCTAAGAGCACTCCAGTAAAGTCAGTTGTCCCAAGGTTTAAAAGGGAAAGAAAGGTGAAATGGGGCAATGTAGCTGACTAGCTGCGCTCATCTAAACACTTCTCAACTTTGTATAGCTCAGTCTCATCCCACTGTCTGTGTTTGGTAGCACAGAACCATCGCTCTGCAGTGTGAATTTGCTTATTATTGGCACAACCTGTCCCTGTCAGCCTGGAGATTGTTTCTGTGTGCCTTTTAAGATAAAGCAAACTTGCAGATCAGGCTGATCTGCAAGTGACCTCTGATGCCTTGGGTCACTGTAGTACATGGTGAAGACTCCAGCATGGGCAGAGAGGGCTACTGTGCAAAGGTCTCATGGATACAGATGTATTTTAAGCTTAATGATACAGGTTACTGAGCCTGCCTGTAGCAGAGACATTGGGAGTACAGACAAACTCTGTAAGCACTGGCACAGAGCACAGAGCAGTGCACGCTGCTGAGCAGAGAACTTACAGAAACCAGTCCACAGCGATGATCAGTGTAATGTCTTCAGTAGGCAGCCCCACTGATGTCAACACGATAACCATAGTCACCAGTCCTGCCTGGGGAATACCTGCAGCTCCAATGCTGGCTGCTGTGGCAGTGATGCTGGAGGGAACAGGAAAGCACAGCTATCAGCAAAGGGAAGAAAAGAGGTGGTCGCATTTGCAAAAATGACAAGAAGTAGCTCAAACTCATCAACTACAAAACATCTTGGCAGTCTGTCTGCTCTGGTCACCCAGCAGGATGCTGACACATGGGACAGCAACACAGCAGACAGGGTCCCCCCTGCCAGGCACCCGTCCATAACAGACTACACACTGCAGTTCTAGCTAAGGGATGGCCCAGACCTGGAAATGCAACAAGGGCTCAAGTGAAGCCTCAAATCATATTTGCTTCTACACCTGGAGGTGTTGTACACCCTTCTTTTCCATACTTTTTTTTTTTTTTTCTCACTGTATCTTATGAGCAAAAGAGGAACCTGACCACACTTCAGATAAGCCAAAAAACCTGAAGCCCTTCGTGTAGTCCCAGAACTCTATCAAAAGTCACCTTATTGTGATGATCTGTCCAAAGTCAAGTTCATAGTTGTTGACTTGTGCAATGAAGATGGCTGCAAGGGCCTCATACAGAGCAGTGCCATCCATGTTAATTGTAGCTCCCACAGGCAGAACAAATCTCGTGATGCGCCTGTCCACACCATTGTTTTCTTCCAGGCACCTGAAGGTGATGGGCAGAGTTGCTGAACTGAAAGACATTTACAAAACAACATGAATTGGGTATATGCTGACTTTGGAAGAGGGACTAAGCCTCTGCCTGTTTTATGACCTTACCCACCTGCTTTTTCACCCTGCCATGTGAGCCAGAGGCCAGAAGCTGCTAGGAGAAAGAACAGTCTAAGCAAGGCTTCCTCAGATATGGTGCATGCTGCAGTTGCACATTCAGATATGACTTTTCTCAGGGGGCTGGGACAGGGGCTCTGTAGCTCTGAGGCTGATAATGCTGGTATAACACCAAAAGAAGATGATGCTGGAGGATTCAGGGTACGTAGGACAGAGCCTCAAGACCAGAACTTCTTCTCCAGCTATTAAAAAAACTTGAGCCCTTTCTCACCCCCCTCAGTGCATAAGAAAAGAATAAGAATATATCTTGCAGATAAAGCAGAGTATTGTTTCTGAAAGAGAATATGAACAGGAAAAATGCAGTGTGTTTCTGTGTAAGGATGCATGTGGGGGAGACTGTTACCTGCTTGCCAGGAAATGGAACATAGCAAGAAACAAGGCACTTAGTGAAACAACAGCTACCTACAATCCCTTGCTTTGGCTGTGTTGCATGGCAGTGGGAGTCATTGAACATATGGGTGTTTATGCTTTAGCCCAGGCCTCATGTGAGTTTAATGCCAGCTGCATACAGTATGTGTCCCTGGGAGAGAGAAATGTGCAAATCTGTGTAAGTGCATGTGTGTGAGAGGTGTGTGCGTGGAAATAATGCTGCAATTCAATGGGATTTGATATTTGCCCTGAGCTCAGCATTTGAGTGTTGCAAGGAGTCACCACCATGTCTGGTCAGGAGGAATACCGGCCATGCACTGATGGTTAGAGATGGCCACGTGATTAGGGTTCCTGAGCAGGGGAGTGGGAATCTGTCCACTCTCAAATGAGCTTGGCTGGACCAGTGCAAAAGGTTGCTAGTGTTAGAAACTGTGAGACTGCAGTGCTGCACTGAGGGCAATGGAGTACTGAGCAGCAGCCCCAGCGTATCCATACCAGCCCCAACCCCACTCCTATGTCACCATCGTACCTTGAGGAAGTGCCCAGGGCTGTGATGAGGGCCTGCAGGAGCCCTGCAATGAATACCCAGGGGTTTCTGTGAGTGACAATGAAGTAGAGAAGTGGCAGGATGCAGAGGGCATGAATGAGGAGTCCAACGATGACGGTGAGTGTGTACATCCCCAGCTGACCTCCCATCACTGCTAGGTCATCCATCTCCAGGATTTTGCCAGCAATTAAAAACATGATCCCAACTGGAGCATACCTGTGGCAGAAACACAAGGCCGATGCTCAGAACTGGCACTCACACTTTCACACCAGCTTTAATGTATGCTGTCTGGACAAATCCCAAATACGCCAGCACGCTAGACGTGCTCACTGAGCCTAATCACCAGCCTAATCGATGATACTGCTCATTTCTTTTCTGGAAACCTGCAGAGAGCTGGGACTTGTGCACCATATGGTCAAAAATCAGAACTTGTTGCACTGTCAGGGACCCCAGCATTCTGTTGGGCACACAGCTTGGGCACTGGTGGAGGTTCCCTCCTTCTGTGTTCCCTACATGTTTCTACACCACTCTTGATAGGGGAGGTTATATAGAGGAGTCTTCAGGTTTCTTCCTAACAGAGTTTGGTCTGGGACTAAGAGAGCCACAGGGAATCACAGGAGAAACAGAATCAGAGAGTAAAAGCAATAACGTTCTATAGGCTCTAGGATATCAGCCTTGCTATCTTTAGACATTCATGTTTATGGAATAGGAACACAGAGGGAATCCATATCTGGTGTAGTAAGGACTGGGCACACCAACACCTGTGAAAGCAGCCATGGCTTATATAAAAACCCATTTTGAGGTACAATGCTATCCTTTCCATTTCTTACGGCTTTTTTCTCCCTCCATTGAAATGCATCTCATGAGCAGCAGTGAGGCTCCACAGAAAGGAAGCCATAACACAGATACAGAGAATATCATGGACATTAAACTAAACATGAACAAATAACTGGACCAAAGAAAATCCCAGCTCCACAGCCACACCTCTCAGGGCTTGGCCTCTACAGCTCAAGAGCTCACATGCAATTCATGCACAAAGCTCAGAGGTCCACATGCCAAACTCCAACTTAGCCTGGGAGGTTTGGAAAAGTTTCAGGAAAGGATTTCACAAATATTTCATTTCCTCGGACTTTCCTCTTAGAAGACATTCTTGGCTGCAGCTAGTTACCAGATCTCCCCAGGAGATGCTCTGCAGACTGTGGCTTCAGGAAGGAATGCTGGGCTGCAGCTGATAGTCCTGCCTCCTATACCAGCAGGGTTTTGCTAGTCAGGAGGTCTCTCCAGACACTACCTACTGTATGCACACAGGTGGTTTCCTGAGTGCAGCCAATGTGCTATACATCAACACCTGTAAGGGGGAGCTGAAGGCAGAGGTGTTGAAGGCACCTTAAAATTGTCTGTGGACTAATGTGCAGTCTACTTGTTCCACTGTGCTCTCCCTTCTGTGCCCTTGGGCAACTCTTCTCTCTTTTTAGGAAAGCAAGGCCCCAAGTTCTGGCTTACCCATGGAGGAAAAGATCTGAGAGGGGCTGGGGCTCCCCAGAACTCTGGTATGAGCTCAGGGTTTTTCTTCACCTTTGTGTCTTTCTGTGTGAGGCCTATTCCCCTGTGCCCAGGATGTTGCTCTGAGATAAACGATGGTAACTAGAAGACCAGGGAATGGAAGCTGGAGTGAGACGTAAAATGGGAGAGGGTGCGGGGCTGACAGATCCCCTCCCTGTCAGACATTTCCATGTATTCTGCCAGCCCCGAAGCTCTCCTGTCTCATGGTACCTACCACAAACTCCTATTTAGGCCTTGAGCCCTAGATGAGTAAAGCGCTTAAAGTAACAAGATATGGTAAAATGCTGCCTTCTAGAGAAGACTCATCTCAGCAATGCTTATCTGGACCATGAAGCATAGCCAGCCTTACACATAAAGCAACAAAATGCTACCCTGAGTAGCAGGAAAATGGCAATAGGTTATTGTGATTTGTAGCTAAATCAGTCTCCTGGAACATAGCTGGAAGGAAAGCTTTTGGTGGGAAAGCCTCACACCCTACCCCTGCTGGTAAGGCTAAGAGATCTTCCACTCCAGCTCTCTGGTCTTCCAAGGATGTTTCCAGCAGCCTCAAGGAAAGCAAGTCCTCATGTACCTGATATTTCTAAGGTAAAAACAAAAAACAGGAAATGAAATTTGAACAAATATCCCATCCAGACTTTTCCCTCCAGCCTGATGGAGCCAAAGGAGAGCTGTGCCCATCTGCTTTTCCTGTGCATGTCATCCTTAAAGCTACCCCACTTCTCATCAGGTCAGCGGAAACTGCACCTGCAGACCTCCTGCTCCAACCGGCCGTGCTTCTCACCAGATGATAATGGCCACCAGCCTCATGATGGCTTCGTTGAGGCAGTTAAAGAACTCCCGCAGGGCCCGTCCCTTCTGCTTCATGCTGCCGATCACCAAACCGAAGCACATGGAGAACACTACCAGCCCCAGCGCGTTCACCCCATTGGCTGAGCCCGGGATGGGAATGACTTCTTCAAAGGTCAGCACCTCGGAGATGGTCCCCAGGGCATGAGTGACATTCTCCAGGATGCTGGTGAAGTTCTCAGGCACAGGAATCTGAGTAGTTGTAACACCTGCTGTGATATTGCTGCTGTGGAGGACGGTTCTGGTGAAGACCCTGGTGCTGTACTGCGTCTTGTACTGAAAAGACACAGATTATCAGATGTACTCACAGGCCCTGGTTCAGGAGCTCAGGACAACATGCTAGGCTCTTGCATCCCTTCCTAAAGAGAGTACTGCAAGTTCACTGCTGACCTGTGTGGGAAACTTGCCCTGACTGTTCTCAACCTCCCTAGATTAGTACTTTCATCAAAAAGTTCATAGAGCTGAAGGTCAAAAGAGACCATTGGCACATCTCATATCCCTAGGACTGAGATATTTTGTCTTCTCTGGTAACCCTTTATACTGCTTCCAAGGGCACTAGCACTACAGAAGAGAAATCCTTGGAGAATTTGCTCCCATTTCACTGCCAGTCCAAGCCTGCTACTTGAGATCACACAAAATCTTCCTGACTCCGAGTGTAGGATGGGAGAGAGGTTGAAGCCTCCATCTACAGACAGCTTGAAAAGCTTGCATGGGGGATACTAGAGTAGATACTAATGACTGCAGTGCCTCCTGAAGCTGTATAAAGCAATTGCTATTCTGTCCCTCAGAGAAGTACGGCACAAAGAGAAGTGATAGACCAGGTGGGATTTCATACCTGTTTGAAGCAGGCTTCTACCAGGTTGGGTGGGAACATATTCCTGCAGTAGATAAAACAAGGAAAGAGTTATTGCCCTGTTTGTCTAGCAAGAACACGTGGGCTTCCTGGCCCACACCTCTGGCCTGGAGCAGTGTAGTCACAACTCTCACAGTGCCAGCTCAGCCTACGGAGCAGATGAGCCCTTTCTGTCTGACTGACAGAAGATGGGAATATGCTGATCTGGAGCCAGGCACTCTCCTCATCTTTTCAGACTCTCACTGCATTTTTTCGGACTCCAGAAGGTTGTATTTGAGGTATGTGGAAAGAGACTAGACACATACAGCACTGGCATATGGATCCATTGTAAAAGCGTCATCAAACCCAACTGAACCTTGAAACAATATCATATTCCAATTTTTAATATACTGCCTTGCTCTCAGCCTCATCTCTACAGCTGTCATTTGAGCTCTCTGTTATTTTGTACCTCAGAAACATAGCTTCACCACTTGAGATGGTACAGCTTTGCAATTCACAGTGTAAGGCCGCAGCAAGGGAAGGAGAGACAATGTCTCAGGAACGACTTCCTTGATTTCCTTGGGTCAGTGAAGATGAATATTTGGAGCAGCCTTTGCTGGGTGAATTTCCAAAGGGCATGCAGTCATTGATAGTTTTCATTACTTGTTTTGATGAGCACACCTTGGCCTCTTGCATTAATACCTCTAACAGACTCCAGAGCTCCAGGCCAAGCATTCAATCTCAGAGTATCAAAGTCAGTTAGCTAGACTGAGATAGAAGTAGTAGGCTGGGCAAGACTCAGCAACAAACCTCTTTCGCTAAGAGTTTATGCCTAAAGCTGTGACACTTCAAAAAGACATTCCACGGAGGAATGTAATCTTGCTGATATGGTCTCAACATGGTGAGACCATCTTGTTCACCTACCTCACCAAGTCCATGAAGGCATCTGTGGTCTGCACCTGCTCAATTCTGCCTTCTCGATGAAGCTTGTCCTTAGATCCTTTTCCTGGGTGGATGATGATCACCATGAGGATGCCAATGAAGACTGCTATGATCGTGGTTACCATGTAGTAGACGACAGCCCGCATCCCCATCTTCCCTGAGGCTCTGCCATCCAGTGAGGCCATTCCTGGGGACTCACACAGAGAGACAAAGTGAGAACGTCTATTGTCTTAGAGAGAAGCCCAAGGAAGATTCGAAGTGTACAGAGCACATGCATGAGTTAGATGGGGAGCTGGGGTCTCTAGGAAGCACAGCATACAAGGGGCAAACTTTGGAGCTCCAAGATGATGTTGATATGGTTATGAAGAAGCTGGCGAGTCTTAGGCTGCATTTGAGAATATAGTAGTTTCCTCATAAAGCTCTCAGAAGGGAAATAATCCCCTCCCAGTACATTGGGCCTTTAAGTCCCTAATGGTGGAATGTTTCAGCAGGTGGAATGCCTTGCAGTCTCTTCTGCTGCCTGAAAGCTTGGCTGGCTGGCATGTCTTCTATGAGGACCTGGATGAAACAAGCTCTCCAGCTGTTTTGGACTGACATGAATTAACCTTCCCTAGGCTGGAGGAAACCTGAAGCTGACTTGGGCAACAAACTTGTTGATGTTTGAAGTTAGATAGGATGAAATCCTTGTTAATGCTCAAGTGCTGGGCATTGGAAACACCAGATTGTAGTCTCCCTAGTCTTCTGAGAAAGCACAAGGCCTTCTGCTTCTCTTCCTCACCACTGAGCCAGCAAGGACATGAAGGTGAATCACGTTCACTACAGCTGTAGGTTGAGGCTTGTAGTGACAAGCTAATCTAAGCACCTCAAGCTGGGGCACAAAGGGGTATGCCAGCAACAGCCAGCATCCACCTTTTGCTGATTATTGCCCTGGATGGAAGCAGCAGAAAGCACTTCTCACCTGTAATTAAGCTAGAGACAATGAGAGGAAGAACCAACATCTGCAGCATACGCATCAGCAGCTCGCCAGGGAAGGAGAAATACTTGATCTGGCGGTAGGTCAGCTGGTAGGGCCGGAGGGAAAACGCCAGGATGATCCCTGCGGATCAGGAAGGGATGAGAATGGAAATGGGGCAGTGTGATCCATTGGTCTGTCCCTCAGCCCTACAGCGGGGCTTTTCTCTTTCTCATATCCTTTCAGCTCCTCCTCTCCCCAGAGGAGCAAATGTTCTTTCTTTTTCTAAAAGGCTATGATCCAGTTTCTACTGTATGCTGTCTCTCTCTCTCCCTCTGACATATTTACATGCACAGGAGCCTCATGCTAAACCACAGGTCTCCTTGTTGCTCTGTCTGCTGCTCCTCTGGGGTCTGTTCCCAGGAAGCTCATAAACACAAAAATGCTGTGACCACAGGTATGATGTCCCAGCCTAACTTAAGTATGACTACTCAGTTCAGAGACTTTGTCCACCCCTCTTAAAGCTGAGTTCAGACAGTGAGTTAGAGACATATAGCCTGGATCAAAAGCAAGGGACAATCCACTATCTGCTGGGCAGATTTATTTTGCATTGTATCGCAGCCCTTTGCATCAGTTCGCCTTCTGGTACTGTCAGGCTAAAGCTATGGGATGTATCTGAAGAGACTTTCTGCCTGTAGTTGCACTCACAAGAAGCCTCTGAACAAACTTGAATGATTTTTTATGAGGCTTGGTAGAGCTGGATCATCGAACCCTTTCTGTGGTAGACTGTTCCTAAGCAGCAGACAGAAAGGGTCAAGAACGACTCCCTCACACACACCCTCTGCAAGGTCTATTGTTCTTATATACAAATGTACTTCTGATTTGAACAGCATTTTGAGCTGTCAGATCATCAGCTTCACCTCTCTAGCCTAATCGTTATGATAAAATAAAATCTTTGTAGAATAAGCAAAATTTGTCCACATTTATAAATGGTGCTCAGTGTTGCCACCAGCTTCATACCTAGTAAGACTGCAGCAATGGTGAAGAGGACGAAGGCATTTCTCCTGAAGAAGCTTTTAGCACTGTCAGCAGTGATGCTGTGCATCCGCTTCTTGGCCCGCGCTGCCCGCTTCTGCACCGCCTGCCGGAAGCGCTGCACCCGGCTCTCAGCATTGAGCCGCTTGGCTGCATCTTCATTGAGGAACAGGCTGTTGACGTGACTCTGCTCGCTCATGGTCAGCACGGCTGCTCAGTCCCCAAGGCACGTCTCTGCCTACGCTAGGCAGGGAGAAGCACAGGAGGGAAAGCATAAGCTGCAGCACCCGACACCTTGTCTTCATTTTTAGGTCATCTCCCTGGGGCCCTGAGCAGGTTTATTTAGAGTTGATTAATGAGTTCCTCTGCCCCTCCGCAAGGAGCAGACCCTAGGGAAAGGCATCTAAAGGGTTGCCAGGGTCTTGTCACGACTGCTCTGATGTCTCTGGAGAAGCTCTGGCCTCTGTAGCACTCAGCTTGCACTGAGGAGCGGCTTGTGGCTTCTGGGCAGCCAGAAAGGGCTTCACAGCCACCCAGACTTGTTCTTAGGAGTTTTATCAGTTTGGATCGGATGGATTTTTATCACCTGGCAATAAAACCAGTTCCTGTACACAAACTGTTCCAAACAAGACCAAGCAGCATTCAGCATTTCTGACATACCTCCAAGATGGACAGGCCCCAACAAGAACAGCTTTCCCCATGACAGCAAGTGGCACCGTCTGTTTCTGCAGAAAGGAACATAATCCCTTTGCTTTCTGTGGAGCCTGAGGATAATGCTTTACTGACTTTCCTTGGAAGCACAACAGGACTTTCAAGTAGTATCTCTTGTCACACTCCACTGATGGGGTTAACCTGCTGTTCTGTCTTCACAAATATTAAGACTGAGATCAAACCTACTCCAACGATGTAAATAAAGGACCAGTTCTGCTCCATTACCTACTGGCTGCAAGGCCTGGAGCAGTCCATTGTTCTTTAACTGTTTATTTTTTACTGTTATTCCCGTATTCCTCAGAACAAAAGAACAAGGGGGCTACACAGGCATACCAGTCCACTCTGGAGTGCTAGAAGGCACCATCAATCTAACGGTTCTTACCATTAGGAGGATTATTGTCTGACTATGCAGGTGCCATTTTCCTACTGTCATTGTGCCTTGACAGATACAAGGTCTGAAAATGGTTCTTATTCCCAGGAGTTTGCAAAGAAAATACAGATTAGATGAAACCAAAGAAGCACAAAGTCACCTTATCACATCAGCAGGTGCTGAAAGAGCGTTCTTTGGTGTTGCAAATCAAATAAGAGCTACTCCATTTGCAAACCTAAATTTAAGTCAAAGAAACCATCACAATTGGGACTACATTCTCTATAAAATACACATCTTTTGTCTGCCATATGAACCCAGATAGATGCCTATCATGAATTGAGGACATTGCCTTAAAAAGGATTTGGTTCATGGTAAAATATTGTGAGGTCATTTCCAACAGACAGATGAAAGAAAACCTCCATTCTAATAGAAGATTTGTTTGCAGAGAGGCTAATGCCTTCATGAGGTTCAAAGCAGTGGAGAGACAACTGAGTTGGCCCAGCCAAGTCACTATAAATTAGAATAGAATAGAATAGAATAGAATAGAATAGAATAGAATAGAATAGAATCTTTCTGTTGGAAGGGACCTACAACTATCATCTAGTCCAACTGCCTGACCAATTTTGGGCTGATCAAGTTAAAGCATGTTATTAAGGAAATTGTCCAAACGCATCTTAAACACTGACAAGCTTCGGTTATCGACCACCTCTCCAGGAAGCCTGTCCCAGTGTCTGACCACCCTCTCAGTAAAGAAATGCTTCCCAATGTCCGGTCTAAACATTCCCTGGTGCAGCCTAGAACCATTCCCATGTTTCCTGTCACTGGATCCCAGGGAGAAGGATCAGCACCTCCCTCTCCACCTCCCATCCTCAGGAAGCTGCAGAGAGCAATGAGGTCGCCCCTCAGACTCCTTTTCTCCAAACAGGACAAACCCAGAGTGCTCAGCCGCTCCTCAGAGGACATGCCTTCCAGCCCTGGCACCAGCTTTGTTGCCCTCCTCTGGACGCATTTGAGGACCTTCACGTCCTTCCCAAATGGTGGGGCCCAGCACCGCACACAGTACTCCAGGTGAGGCCGCACCAAGGCTGAATGTAGCAGGACAATCCCCTCTCTTGACCAGCTGGTTTTGCTTTGTTAGATGCACCCCAAGGTGCACTTTGCCCTCTGGGCTGCCAGCACACACTGCTGACTCCTATCGAGCCTGCTGCTGACCAGCACCCCCAGATCCCTTCCTACAGGGCAGCTCTCCAGCCACTCCTCTCCCAGTTTATACTTGTGCTTGGAGTTACTCTGTCCCAGGTGCAGAATGTGGCACTTGGACTGGTTCAGTTTCATGGCACTGATGATTGTCCAATGCTCCAGTCTATCTAGATCCCTCTACAAGAGCTCTTCTCGAACAAGAGAGTCAACAGCACCTGTCAGTTTGGTATCGTCAGCAAGCTTGTTAATTGTGCATTCAACTCTTCCATCCAGATCGTTGATAAATATATTAAACAGCACTGTGCTAGAATTGACCCCTAAGGAGCACTGCTGGTGGCTGGTTGCCAGTCAGATGTAGCGCCATTCATTACAATTCTTTGAGCTCTGCCCTTCAGTCAGTTCTTCACCCAGTGCACTGTGAATCCATTCATCCCACAGCTGGACAACTTGTCTGGAAGGATGCTATGAGAGACAGTATCAAAAGCCTTACTAAAATCCAGAAAACCTATATTCACCACCTTCCCTTCATCCACAAGGCAGGTGACATTATCATAGAAGGGTATCAGTTACAGAACTTTCCCTTTGTGAACCCATATTGACTGTGCCTGATGATTCCTTGTCCTTTAAATGCCTTTCAATAGTACCAAACATAATCTTCTCCATAATTTTTCCAGGTGCTGACGTTAGACTAACAGGTTTGTAGTTCCCTGGGTCTTCCCTCACACCCTTTTTAAAAATTGGAATAACATTGGCTAGCTTCCAGCCAGCAGGGATGCAGTTCAACTTCCTACAGAAGAATGCATTACCACCTAAAGCAATCACTTCTAAAAGCAGAACCACCAAAGAAAGTTTCAAACCCCCAAAACTCTCTTTCTTACTCCCAAACCACTCACTCTTCATCAGATAACCAGCACACCATGGTAAGGTGAAGTACTACCTTACTTTCTTATGCAAAGCTCCCATCTCTTAATGAAGTGAAGTCACACTGACAGCTCTGAAATCACCCATCTGGGCTTGCTACATGCAAACCAGGCTCCCCATTCACCATGGTGACCTGAGGAGACTTGTGTTGAACCAGGAGTACAGAAATGCAGGCTCACCTTTTCTCCAAACCTTGCCTTTCTTAGAGTTGAACCATACCAAATCAACGCATGAATTCCTGTAAAGGCAAGGTGGGAGCAAAACCCAGGGACTCACCTGCTCTGTTCTCCAGATGTCTTCCCATCCACATGCACTGAAAAACGTGATTTTGGGCAAGCAAAATGAAATTTCTATTTTGATATGTAAAAGTTCAGGATTAGTCATTTGATCCCACGTTCCACCATACGCTCAGCAGCCTTCTCAGAGCAAAACTTATTGCACAGAAGGAACTCACCAGCAGAACTTGCTCCTGTGATGTCCCCGCCCTGTTTCTGACTTGCTCCCTTTCTCCATCTGCATATTCTGCAATACAGTGGCCCCCTCCACAGCACATTCCCTCTGCATTGCTGGCCTGAAATTGTGTAAATATTCTCTATTGCATCATCTGGAAGTTCTCAGACTGCTGCAGTAAGTCATCAAAATACTCTCGCAGATTAATCGTCTGTCAATGGCTTGGATTTTCCTTCTTGTGAGGAGGAAGGTAGCTTTGCTGTCTTGGTGAAGGCCTCCTATTCATGGCTGCTTCTCCAGGCTCCACTCTGCCAGAAGCAGTGAGATGTTTGAGAGAGCATTTGTGGAGGTAACGTCAAGGCTAGCACCAGGAAGCAGAGGATATTTTGCAAGAAAGTTCAGTGTTGCAAAACTAATGCCTCATTCCTGGCAATGAGGTTTCACATAAGCAGTGGAATTTTGGCTATTTTAGGAACATCAGTCAAAAGATGGTGAAAGTAAAAAATGGGGAAGGAAGACTTTTGCACTATATTTTTTTTGTGCTACTCTTTGCAGATTTTTGTGTGGTTATCTTCTCATCTACCCAGGGAGAAGATTTCCAACATGGAGGGAGGAGGGCAATAGTGCTTAAGGACCTATAAAGAGCTAGAAAACAGGAAATATCTGGATCAGCTGAGATGCATCTGTTCCAACTTGTACTGTATGTTGAAGAACACCCCCCTCTTTATGCCTTGTCCCTGCTAAAGTAGCCAACATCAGAAAGGCTGAAACCATTCAGTGTGTAGCACCTTCCCATGAGCATACCTTTAAAGACAGAAGGTAATAAAATCCTGGCCGAAGGGAAAGACACTCATCAGGAGGCAGTTTCACTGGAGGGCTAAGTGTGGTAGCATCATGGCATATTTGCAGCCCCTTGTCACAAATTGCATACTTCTGGTCCCCATGTGCACCCTTGTCCTTAAATACCGCTTTATTGTAAAAAGGATGTAAGCAATGTCAGGACATGAAACTGCTTTCATTTTCTGAAGGGTATCCTAGCTCTTCTCAGATCTGTGACAAGGGGATGGAAATATGCCCATTATGCTACAACCTACTGAGTGGCTTTTTGCGAGTTTCTCCAACATTTGCACCATGGGGAATGCTGTGGCGGTGACAGTGGTGAAACAGCCCCAGCAGATGGGCTGAGCTCTCTGCTCTGCACCCATCACTCCACTGCAGCCTGGTGGCATGTGGGAGAGTCTCATCCCCTGAAACACTGGGAACCGAACAGCTCCAAACGTAGAAACTGAGAGCAAAATATTGCACACAGCAGAGAAATTTCTTGGAATATTATCTTGAATGTGTGCTTTGACTACAGACTCTTTAAAGGCACACAGCCCCCCACATCCTTATCCATGAGAGATACTATCCCTCTCCCAGAGAAAAGGCCAGCTTGTTAAAATGGAGAACTAGGGAGAACAGTAGAAGTAAAAGGCAATCTTCAAATGCATCTAATTGAAGAAAAAAACCACATCAGTAAGGATATCATCTCAGTCACAGATCAACCAGACTTTTAAAAAATCTTTTGGCAAGAATCCTGTATGAAAGGTTTCTAAAGCAATGCATGTATCATAGGATGAAAGGGCAGATTCCCTTATAATCACTCGTGGTTACACAAAACCAAAACAGATAGAATTTTATGGCTATTTTTACCAATAGAGAGATTTCCGTTGTGAGGTCCAATAAGAAATTCTGGAGAGTGCTGAGCTATTGATCTACTCACAAGTGACCTGGAATATGAACTGCTGGGTGAATAAGTGAAAAGCAGTAAACACAGGAATAATAACTCTTAATTGTACACTCTAGTGACTCAAAAGATACTGGAAATACCACGTGAAAGCACAGGTTGACAGAAAAACAGTGCTAGGAATTATTATGGAAGAAATTAGGGGACAGACAAGAAAATGGTCTTATGATGACCTACAAATACAGAGCATACTCTATCTCTGAGAGGATGGGTGGCAGCCCCAGGCCTGCCCTCCTTGACTTGCTCCAGCATCATGTGGCTATGTCCTTGCTGGCCAGACCCGGCCCTGCCAGCCATCTGCTTGTGCTTGGCTCCCAGTCCCTTTGGGAGCTATGAGCCCATGCTGCTCCCTGACAAGGCTTTCTTGGAGGCCAGGTATTTGGATTGGCCCCTGAGGGTATAGGGTTGACATTTCAGACTTTGACTTGTGATAAAGTGAAAGTATCCAGGCAGGAATTATGCTTGTGGGGAATAAAACAGCTTTTATATTGCAACATTAAGTGCTCAAACCCATTAAATGCTCCAAATTGGATTTTTTTTTTTTTTTTTTTAGTACTCAGAAATCCACATGCACATCTGCTATGTCACAACAACCGAAAAGAAAGAAATTGTTGGGGCAAGTTTTAAGTTGTTTGCTGAAGGAATTTTGCATTTAACTCAGATTCTAAGAAAGCAACCGTGAAAGCCTTCAATTTCTTCTTTGTTTTTTGTGCAGGCTGAGCTTCAGAAAAAAAACAACCAACATCTGAGTTTTATAAAGCTGCCACCACTGAAATGTTCCTGCACTCAATGTTCCTGCAGCATCAAGAAGTAAGCTGTATTTCTTAAGGTCTTTTTTCATGTGGCGAAAGATTTTGCCCTTCTGTATTGAGGCAGTTTGCATCCGTAGGAGCCCACGACCAAGTTCCTCCCGAGCAGTGCACATGTCAGACTGTCAATGGGGGTTAAGGGGAGTCTTGCCACAGGAATGCATGGCCCATGAATCTGATCTGTGCACCAGGCAGGCACATCATAGACTCTCCATCTACCTGTTTCATGGGGTCTGGGGTAGCCCTGCAGAGCCCTGTGGTGTCTGAAGCTGGGGAGTATTTGGTGTAGTGCCCAATGCTATATGTCCATAGGGCTGCATCTAGGGGCAGGATTTTGGGGGGAGCTGGAGGAGATGGGCTGCATCTGCGTATGCAGAGCTATGCAGCTAAGAGAGGGTCCAGTTCCATGTGAAAAACAGCTCCCAAGGGGCCAGAGCAGTGGTGCTGGCCAGCGAAGGTCAGTTCTGCGTAGCAGTGATTCATCGAATTTCTGCTGCCCACAAAGAACTTGTTTCACTGTGGTGTTTGTAACTAGCAGGGGAAACTCACTGTCTAAACAGAGCTTTGTGTGCCTTAGCACTCCTTCACAACAGGAACAGAAACTAATTTAAATCTATGGTAAATAAATCTACTCCATGCCTCGGCATGGCTCTGTCCTCACTCCAGTCACATGCAACAGCTTCTGGGGTCACGGGGTTGTGAGCTTTCTGAGCATGAGGGGAAACTGCAGAAGATCTTTGGTCTACTTTTGTCCAGCCAACAGTCAGGGTTAGACTGTGCTGGGTGAAGAGGAAATGCATTCGACTACTTCACATCATCCAGATGAAACTGAACACTTGCAAACCACTAACACCAGTGCAACCTTTTCTTAGGGCCTCCATCCTGTACATCATCTCTGGGACCCCAGAGCTCTCTGGAGGTCCCAGGTGGGGCCAGCACCAGGGTCTAGAAACTCTGCTGTGTTTGTGCCAGCAGTCTGAGGGAGATGATCCTTCCCCTCTGCTCAGCACTGGTGAGGTCACACCTGGAGTGCTGTGTCCAGTTCTGGGCTCCTCAGTACAAGAGAGTCATGGACATACTGGAGAGAGTCCAGCAAAGGGCCACAAAGATGAAGGGTCTGGAGTATCCCTCATGAGGAAAGCCTGAGAGAGCTGGGACTGTTCAGCCTGTAGGAAAAAAGGCTAGGGGAGATTTTACCAATATATACCCGAAGGGAGGGTGTAAAGAAGACAGTGCCAGCCCCTTCTTAGTGTTGCCCAGTGACCAGTTGAGAGGTGGGGGACATGAACTGAAGTACCAAGAAATTCTTCTTAAGTGTAAGGAAAGGTTTTTTAACTGTAAGGAAGACTGAACAGTGGAGCAGGTTGCCCAGAGAGGTTGTGGGGTCTCTATCCTAGGAGATATTCAACAGCTGACTGGAGATGGTCCTGAGCAACCAGCTATCATTGACTCCGCTTTGAGCAGAGGGAGGTTGGACCAGACCTCTAGAGGCCCCTGCCAACTTCAGCCATGCTGTGATCCCTCCATCTTCTGCTGATGTGCTGTGAGACAAGGCTTTACAGGACTTTTCAGACAGCACAGGCACACCCTGTCCCTCGCAGTGCCCTGGAGTGGATTTACACGCATAATTAGTACAGGGCCATGGTCTGATTGTCCACTCTTCTCTCACCCTCTAACCTCTGCACAGCACTGTTGCACCACACTGAAAGATAAACAAGAAAATGCTACTTCATGGAAATGGCCTAGTGCCACTTGTGTCTACTGGACAGATCATGAGGAGCCCAGGGGTGTCTCAGCAGAGGAGAGCTATTGGAGCTATTGGTCAAGTGGATCTGCTGTGAGATACTCCTCTGGGACAAGAAAGATCCTGACCACTGGCAGGATATGTCATTATAAGGCACTCTTGCCATGGTGTGTGGGGTTGGAGAACATAAACAAAAAGTTCAAATGAAGACTTTATCTGCCTTCTTGCCCTGCACTTTGTTCTCTTATGAGGCATAGCATCATCAGTCAGCCCATGCCCTGCTCCCTTTGCCCACGTATAGTGCACTGGCATGGCCTTCTGATTGTTAATGTATCCAAGACATGTCAGCCGATTATCACATAACCAACCCCAAGGAAGGCAAAAAAACCTGTGGCCAACACAGCAGAGGATAGCTCCAGGCTCCAGAGGGTTCAGACTCTCATCTGGAACAAATCCAGTTGTCACTACTCAGAACAAATGGATGGGAGACAATGACAGACATGCTGGTGCTTTACGTTATTGTCTCACTATTGCTAATGTCTGCGTAGAAAAACACACAAGGGGTTAATCTAATTAGTCAGTTTTACTCCTGGGTCTGATAGAAGTCACCCAAATTAGAAATGCCCACCGCAAAGTCTCTCCCAGGTTTACCAGCCTCTAGGGACTGGGAAAGCGGCAATACAATCCCAAAGCAGTGGTGCTAGTACACCGTGTACTGTCACACCACTGCCATGGGCTCAGAGTGTGGCACTTGGGCAAGCCTTGCTGCTGAAGGGATGACACTGGAAAAGCATGTCAGAGTCAGGTGTCCCCCCTCAACAACGGCTACCCCAGGCTCCCTCTTCCCACTGCTAATGCAACTCTTTTTTTTTTTTTTTTTTTTTGTTGCTGAAAGCCAGCCAGAGACTGTGAAATAATCAGCACTTTTGAGCCTACTGCTTCTCTTGTCTCTAAGGAAACTGCTCTTATGTTCAACATCAAAACCAGCAGGATTTTCAAGGAGGGAAGTCTCCACAGGTAGCAGCAGGGAAGCACCCTAAGAGGGAGAAGAGGGAGGAATCTCTGCAGAAGGAGAGGGGGTGGGAAGAGCTTTGCACAAGCTAGGCAGATATGGAGGGGCAAGGCGAAGGGTCACTGAGAAAGCTGTACTAGTCTTTCGAAGGTGGACAGCTTCTGGTGCTGGGTCACCCAGTGGGAGGGCAGAAGTTAAATAGCCCATCTTTGAGTGGAGGGAGGGAAGGCTCAGTGCTTGTGAGGAAGGGATATGCCAGGCTGTTCAAGGGAAGGCAGGCAGGGCCATGCTTTGTCCTTAGGACTCTGCTCAGTGGCCTGACAATTGCAGTTAGGAGCCATCAAGTCCTACTTGCTTTTGGGCAGATCATTGGCACTCCAGAGTAGGAAGCTACAGTCCCTCCACCACCAGCTTAGTAAAATAAGTGCTTTGCAGGGACCATCTTTGCAAGGATGGAGGAGTGGATGTCTCTGCTCCCACCTCACTTTCCCCCATCAGTAGCTCAGTGCCTGTGGTCAGGAGCATTGAATCCAGCCACCATGCTAGTAGCTGGGTTTTTTTCAGTCCTGAGGATCAGGATAGAGAGTGCTCACAGACCCCCCAGCTGGAGGCATCCTCACCCCTTATGCTGTTGGATCCTTTGCAGTCTGTCCCATTGCTTGCCCTTGGGAAGGGCAGTACAAACAGAAAGCAATGCAGCCAAAGTGCCTATGCCGAAAATTTCCATTCACAAGTCCAACTGGGGTGAACTCAGACATCTTTGTGTTGCTATAGCAGCCCCTGGCAAGGCTTTCTGCTCAGTGAAGTTCGAGGGCATTTCCATTTTCCACTTGCAACCTGGCAGCCAGCTCCTTCCCAGCCAACTCCTACCATGACAGTGGACCCAGGAGGAGAACAGCTCTGCCCAGGGCCCAGCCACTGACCCACCTCTGTGAGGGAGTACCAGCTCAGGGGAGAGGAATCTGCAATGGACAGGAATTTCAGCCCAGCTAAGCTCTACCAAGTGATCACCAGCTGACCAGCTGGTTTGGGGCCTAAGTCTGGTACTGGGAGGACAAGTGCTTCTCTCCCTGTTGCTCCCTACTCCGATAAGGTTCTCTCTCTCTAGCTGCCCACCAGGCCTTTCACCCCAGCCCAGAACATACAGTCCCACTTCTAAAGCACTCCCCTCTGGGCAGTCCCCAGTCTTAAAGCAGGTGAGAGCTATCCCTACTGCTCTCATGCATATGCCCACAGGGAATCTTCTGCCACCCTCCTGTCCTGCTTCAGCCCCTGGACCTGGCACCGCTCTTACTCATGCATTCAGATTTGCTGACAAAACCACTCACCTGGAACAAGTGCTGATCGTCAAGCAGGAAAGGTAGCTGGCCTTTTTCGTCTTGGGGGATTATTCTGAGCTGTTTTGTTCTTTAATTCTTTAAGCTCAAAGGCAGGATGCAGGATTTTCTCCTTAGAAAGGTACAGCGTTAGCAGAGAGTTCTGAGCAGTACCTCCTGAGAGAGGAAAGGAAGACTGTAATATGTTCACGATACATGGCAGTAGGGGATGGGGGAGTGGCATGTAGGAGGAGACTGAAAAAAACCTTCAATGATTGCAGGAGACCAGAGGACAGAAAGCACCTGTCACCATGATGTTGCATATAGTCCATACTGGATTTAACACTACTGGTGGTTTTGCACTTTCTTCTTCACACAAGCTGCAAAGAAAGCAGTAACAGAGAGCAGGGCAAGCTGTTAAATGAGAACCGGATCTCATCCGTATCCCACTCCTGCCCCTCAGTATGTTCTTTCCACAAGGGTGGCTGTGTGCAGAAATCTACCCAGCAGCAACAGCTGGATACCCTGAACGGGCAGGTCCTTTACCAGTCCAGTCTGTGTAAGCAGGACCTCAGAGATGTCAGAGGGCTTGTCCAGATTAGCCCGAGGGGATGGGCATGTACCTGTGCCTCAGCCGAATTGCTGTAATTTCCCACTGGTGTATTGGGCAAGTCACAAGGAAGGATCAATTCACTGCATGTGCAAAGGAAATACATTAGCAATAGAGTCTGTCAGGGAGCCAGACTGTGCTTTCAAGGAAGCAAGCAAAACTTCCAGTGTCTTTAACTCACTGATCTCTTAAATATTGATTCCAAAAAACCAAAGTCCTGCATTTCAAAATTTCCATTAGTGCACTATGCCAAAGCCACAAGTCAGGTGGCAGGTGTGAGCACCACACAGCCAGTTTTTTTTATAGCAGGGTACCCGACTTCGCAGTTAGCGGTCTGCTGGGGGCTGGGGTGACCTGCAGCAAGGAGTGCTCTTTGCCTGGACACGTGCATTTCTGACACTACCCAGAGAGGGGCAGAGCTGCCACACACTAGGCCATCCCTCAACTGCTGCGAATGTCTCCCTGAATCTACCTCAGGGAGAAACGGTTGGCTAAAAGTGAGTAATTGTCCTTTTCCACTTCCTATGCCTGAAGTTCAGCTTGGCTCCTAGAATCTGTACTAATTCCTACCCAATTTTTTAATTCCGAGGTTCATATCTCTAGAGTTGTGGTTTTTGGTTTGGGTTTTGTTTTTTTTTTTTAGCCATAAAGTCAGTGACAAATGCCTTAAACCTTCTCCTTCAGCAACTTTTTCTATGTTTCATTTTGACTTGCACCTGTGGCAATTTCCAGACAGCAGTCTGAATCTGTGGAGGAGGTGGAGAGCTCTGCTTCCTCGGGACGGAGGTGCCTGAGGCCAGGCAGAATCTTTCCAGGGTGGAACAATCCTTGGGGAACAAACCCCATGGTGAGCTCACCCCCCCAGGTCTCTCCACTTTCTAGAAGTGCCAGGCACACATCACACAGAGGCCACGTGATATTATAAGTTATCAACCACTGGTAAAAAGGAAACTCAAAATGTCACCCTTGTGAGAGGAAATGAGAAAAGACGTGACAACTGCACCTCTGATGCTATCCTTCCACAGCCATTCAAAGATAAAGGAAAGGCTTGTTGGCAAACAGCCTGGAACAGCTTTTCCAAACTAGCTGCCTAGTGATTTTCTCTGCAAAGCACCTTCCAAAATGATTTATGCTAATCTTACAAGTAGACTACAATCGTTACATAGGGACAGGGCAGTTTGTTTTGCACCCATTCCCTCTTCAAACATGCCCTCAGTCTGTACCTCTGCCCAACTTGGAAAGACCTCCTGGGCAAAGGACTCCTGAGACAATTTTTACAGAGGATTTATGTATCTGAGAGGTTTGCAGACCCAGTAGAACAACTGTTCTTTATAATTTCTTTGTTTTTAAAGAAAGGCATTGATTATCTATGGGATCGTTAAAAAGCAAAACACCTAAAGATGCGCTAAGTGTTGATTCATAATGTAATGACAAGGAAAAAACCCACATAGGAATCTGTGTTAGTATGCAGCTATGGCAAATTCAGTTTGCTGTACACAACCTGGATGAGACACTGAAGCTGCAGGGTTGGGTTAGAAAAACCCAAGAAGATGGCTGTGTCCACTGTCCCACGGTTTCGCGGTCTTCCAGTAAGCACTTACTGCCTTTTGACTGGGCTCAATTTCTCTGAACTGCTGAAAAAAAACCAAACCAAAACCAAAACCAAACATTAAGGAGCATGCTGTAATGAATCGCCGGTGTAAGTGTGCACAGCCCTGTCACCTGAACATGCCGATGACTGGGAGGATGTACATGAACCATCCTTACCTAGATGTGTCATAGGAACATGGATGTTTTCTGCTGGAGCGTAGAAAGCCACTGGGAAAGCCCAGTTGTTAATTGTCGTAGGGAAGATGTGATTTTCTTGTATGTTAAGCAATCCTTCAACCCTTCCTCCCTGGATTTTGCAATTCTGTGGTCTTGTTCTCCTTGTTACAGTAACCTTAATTTGGGGGTTGGGATTAATTCTGTATCCTGCACTGCTTACTTGGCCCAGGGAGCAGAGTCCAATTATGCAGCTGTGACCTTCATTCCAAGTTATCAGAGTTTCTGCAAATGAATCTCCTTTGTGTTTCACAGAGCTGCTCAAATAATGGAATTTCCTTCCTATGGGAAATGCCAATATTTCAACATTTATTTTTGCCCTATTTTGGAACAAAAAGTCAAAATTTCAACTCTTGCAACACATGAAGTTCAGGAAAATCCAGAAATGTAAATAAATGTTTTAGTTTGGATCACAGATGTAAATCTACTCCCACTTGAGCTGTTATATTTCTTCATGATAATTTTTTTACCTTGTTGGATAGTCTGCAACTCTCATGATACCCTGCAGTGTTCCCCTGTAGCCAAGCTGCTACGGTGCATCATCCTCGATGCAGTCTAGAGGGAGAGCAAAGGTCAAGGAGAACAGAGCCAGAAGGACTAAAGAGAAAGAGCATGTGATGGAGTCCTCTCTGACAGCACCTGCCAGGACATTTTGGTTAGAATTTCCGATGGGACAATGAAACAAAGAAAGTGATAGTCTAAAAATGGTATATCCAATGAAAAAAATTATGACTCCAAATATTTGACTGTGTGGTTTCAACTGATGAGTGAGACAAACTTTTGTGAGATCCTGAAGTTTCTGTCATTCAAAAGTGCCCTCATTTTCTCCTTGGTTCTGCTGAGAGTGTATGCGATTGAGATGTTTCAGCTGTTTTGAATCCCAGCTCATGCTCCCTGGTTCTCCCAGGTGCACAGGGAACTTGTACTGCAGACTTCTAGGGGGAATTCTGCTTCGGGAGTTTGTGTGATTTGTTTTGTACCATTTTTTTAGAGATCTCTCTATGTTACTATAAAGACCCAGGCACTGTGAACTGCAGGTGCCTAAGGTGGTTGCTGTTGTGATGCCTGAAGTCAAACTGTTTAACAACCTTTACTGACACTTCCACTGGAGAATGAATCCCCTGCTCCCTCCCTGAAAGGCTGCCTGGTGGAAACTCACCCAGATTCCTCCAGCAAGACAATAGGTGCGAGAAGTCATTTAGCTTCTCTTCCCTGCTCTAAGCTACCTCTGACTCTTCCTTCCAGCCCCATGCTTTTCTACTGGCACTACAAACTGCCTAGTAGTTGTTCTGCCCGATGTATTTGAAAGAGGCTTGATTTAGGTTTCATGCCATAAACAAGTTCTTTCTAAAGACCTTTTTTTTGGCTTACTTTATTGTATTTGTACATTTAACTCTACCCTATTTTATATTTTACCCATGACTTCAGAATGCAGCTTTCTTCCATGGTTTGTGCAGCACAGAGACAGTTCTAAGGCCCATGTGGCACTGTTTTTTCATTTCTTTTCTTTCATAAGCAGATTGCATCTATCCTTCTTCCCACCACCACTCTGCCTCCGGCCGTCTGTGCTTGGCTGTGCTTTGTACAGTACCAACAGCTTCCTCAGTCCCCATGATCCCAGGTTTTACAGCTCTCTCCGCGTTCACTGTTGCGGTTTCTGTGTGCAGTAGAGTTTCAGCATGGATACTAACAGCCATCAGCTGCCTGGTTGTATATTACCGCAGAGTTTGCATTCTTTGTTAAGATGGCTGGAAAATCACTTCCTACTTCTGCAGGAGATCTGTCATAAGAAGGTGGATTTGCCTTGCCACAGCTGCCCTGGGAGGAGGGAGAAGCCATAGTAAATACGATGGCAGGGCCTTTCCCTGTCCCTTTCTCCACATCCTTATTTCTGAAAAATGCTATCGGCCCAGCAAGAGGCAATTCAAGATGACAGGTTAATTCAAGATGACAGGTTAGCTGAATGCCCATAATACAGGGAACTGAGTGTGATCTGTTCTTATCCCTTCATCCCCTGCCTTGTCCGAGCTCACTCCATTGCTTCCGAGTGATGCTTTTCAAATAGTGAGGCTCAAATCTGACATGGTTTCTTCCATGGTCCAGGGTCTTTTCTGGGGATATTCACCTTTACAGAGTTTTTCTCACTGCCCTTTCTCTGCTCTGTTCCCTCCCCAGCAGCTCTCTCCTGCTGCTCTTTCCCAGCTCCCCAACCTCCCTGCTGCCACAGCTGGGTGATGATGGGACAACCAGGAATGGTTGGGGAGAAGGGAATCCCACTCAATTTCAGAATAAGAGTTCAGTTGTCTGGAAACACAGGTTATTAGGTTGGAAGCAAAATCACTCTGGAACAGTCTCTGGCTTGAGTAATGTTAGCAGGTCTCTGGGAAGCCATGGAGGGGTAAATTTAATCTTCAGTGCAGGGTGGTGGCATCCCATAGGACAGCCAAGGTAGCAGGAAGGCCAAAACTGAAAGAGCACCTGTGTTGAGAGGAAGCTGCAGAGCTGCATGTAGGGTATACCATGTGTTTGACTGCAATTTTTAGTAGCCAACAAACTATTAAAAAAAAAAAAAAAAAGTACACGATATTTCTTGGCGGCAGCAGCAGCCCTCTGAACACTCGTGGACGTTATTATTGTTCTGAGCGTGGTTTGTTTCTGTGGATGAGATGCTGCAATACAGCACCTGCATGTACACCCTGCTCCACATTAATAACCTGAAATGTCTGAACTGGCAATCAATCACTTCAGGGCTTGCATGGCTTTCCAACAACAGCATATGACTTTCATTTGGGCATCCTGTATTAGTAGTTGTACAATCGGGAGAAAGTCAAAAAGCCTTATTGTTGTTTCAAGTAGCTTGGTCTGATACTACTGTGAGCTAAGTCTCCCTTCTCTGAGCTGGGAAAACAGGATGGAAATACTTTACTTCTGCAGCTCTGATGATATATTTGTCCAAATTTAACGTGGCCCATTTTCTTTGGCATTCTCCACATGGTATTACCATTGGCATTGTGCTCTTCTCCAACAGCTCCCAGTGCTGTATATGTGTATATGTATTACAAGGACAAAAGGGACCAATTGTGATCATCTAGTCTGACCTCCTTTTTCAGCACAGGAATAGCCCTGTGTTAATTAATTTTCTTTTAAGTAGAATATACTATTTAGAAAAATTTGTGAACCTGCATTACTCTCTTCTGGTGGTGATGAATTCACTACAATTCCAGGCAAATTATATAAGCCTGGGTCTACCTGACCCTGGAAATTATGCATGATAATTAGGAAGAAGCAGTCAGCTACTGCTGTAGAGGAGCTGAACTGAACTTGCTAATGTTAATGGTAATACTGACATTGACACACCAAGAAGCTGTAGCTTAATCAATGTGGATAAGCAAACATGCATACAGCACCTTCAGGCACAGTCTTAGATGCTAAATTGCAAATGAGATCTGGCATATGAAAAGCTTGGTCAAAGTGGATGATCCTGCAGCAGTCACTGGGACAGCAGCACCTCCAAGTTTCTTCCAGATGCGCCCTCAAATCATCGCTTCCCTCAGCGTCATGTGGTTCCTCCTTTTCTCCTCCCAAGTGAGATGTTACACTACAGACACAAGTGTTGTGTTGACTTTTGGGGTCTGATTTTGCAATTTACTTTCCATTATCCAGTTATTTGCTGGCTTTCTGGAAGGAGAAGAATTCCAAACTACAGGCCTTCAGAGAAAGCAAAGCTCTAGAGGAAATCTAAACCTTTGGCTTTCCTTCACTGAATTGCAGAAACCCCTGAAACCAGCTGCTTTCAGCCACTCCTGATGGACATTGCCTTTCATTCTCTCAAGCTGTCTCTAGGAAAAGCATGCTCTACCTCTCTCTCTCAACTTTATTTCACTCTTCTTATGACACCCTTCTGTCATGTTTCTTAGGCTCCTAATTTTGATAAAACGTCTGTTCACCTTAGGGTACATCCTTGCCATAAGACCCCCAAGTGGAGATCTCAAAGGTTCTCAGATCTAGCAGGAATCTTCACATCTTCCCAATGTGGAGCATCTCCTGGAAGCTATATCAGAAAAATACAGAATCTCCTCTTAAGGACTGGAGGTGATATTAAATGCATCTTATTGCCTATCTGCCTTTGTAGGAAGAGAATGGTATCTTGTATCAAAGTCGTATTGAGTTATTTGCCTATCTTTGGATCTTGTCCAGTCAGCAAGATCTCTGCCAGATCACTCTTTTGTCAATGTAAGTTCTCTTTTGTCAATGCAGTGTTAAGTCAATAAAGCAGCTTTCATATTAAAAGTTGAATAGGTTGAGCTTCATAAGCTTTTCCCCTCCTGGTACATCTTTGATCACTTTGAAGTATTTCAGGGCAAAGCATGGCCTTCCCTTCAGACAGTTCTCCAGTCTGGTGTCTCGGTGATAGTTTTGCCCCATTCAGTGCTACAGAAGGGTCTGCTGGGCACCTTCACCGACCAAGACTGCACACATTTGGTGCCTGGCTCTCCCTGGCACACCTAGGCAGCATGCACAGACAATACTGAGCTGTTATTCAGAAGGTCTCCCTATGCACAGAGGGTACTCCAGGCTGGCTATCCCCTGTCGGCATGCAGCATCGCTGTGTAAGGGCGATCACACCATATGGGATCCCTTCTGCCTCTAACTCAGAATCCTTGCTGAGTGACCAGAGAGCTTTCTCCCCATCCCCTATCATAGATCATAAAGCAGATGGGTGAAGCGGTGGCCCCATATGCCTGTGGGTGTCAGGCTGAGCTCAGGAAGGCACGTAGGGCCCAAGTTGCTGCACAGAGAAGCTTGGAGTGGTGCTGGCTGCACGCTGTCAACAGAGGCATCGCAAACTATCTCACAGCTCATTACAGAAACTGAGCCAAAGGGAAGGCACGTTCCCAGATTATCAGGCCACCTCCTCTGTGAGCTCTCTGATCTACTTTCCAGTGATTGTTCCTGACCTAGGAGAAGCCCCTGAGAAATCTCGCAGTTCATAGCCTGCAGCTAAACGGGCATCTGCAAGCAGCCACACTGGGGAGCTGGGAGTGTGGCACACGCAGTCTGACTAACCAGCTGGAAAATTCCACTCCTCTTCATTGCAGTAGACCACGCTGAAGCGCTTGGGAAGCAAAACTTGCCAGCAGTGTGTTTATCTGCTTGCTGGGCTGCTGCTCTGCTTTGCTTCCATGAATTGTGCCATATTTGCCGAGATACCTGCCCTATCTGCTCAGTCCTTGTTTAGCACTGCGAAAAGAAGTAGCTCTGGAACAGCGTCATGCCTCTTTGGTCTGCTTTATAATAAGTTTTTAGCATTGCTGACAGTCAATACAGAGTAACATGAATGGTGAGGCTCCAGAACAGACCAGCAGAACTGACCTCTCCTCCAGCTCTGGCCAAGCCGAGCACAAGAAACCAGTTCCTCTGATGCTTTCACTCCTTCACCTCTGCTAAGTGATCAGCTCTAAATAACCTCTCTTTGCCCCAGATGAACTCAAAACCTGCTAACTTGCATAAAATTGGTCGAACAACTTACAATGGTCTCTTCTTATTTAGAAAACATCAAACCATGAATGATAAAGTAATACTGATAGATGCTAGCCTTGCAACACTGAAGGAATCCCGATGGCGGAGGTTCTGAAAGCGTTCATGTGCCCCCAGCTCCCATCTCTCTCTGCCTTATTTGCACACATTTCCCCACCTTCTTGGCACATGCCCACCCACCCACCCACTCTTACTTTCTGAATTTGCAGTTGTGCTTGCTGTAGGTTTGTTTAATTCCCTGTTAGGTGGTAACAAAAGCCTGAGAGTGTCTGGGCAGAAAGCCTTATGCTACAGTGTCACTCAGGTCACCCGCACACACCCAGTGCTAACCAATGGGAATAAATCCCATGGGAATTAGACAGCTGTAAATCCTGGAAACTACACTTCATGCTTTGAATGTACTAGTGCTGGTTTCCTTGCAATACTATCAATGAAATAAAACAGAAACCTTTGGATTTACACAGCAAATCAAGACATAAACATTATTCACACTTTTCCCTGTAACACTCCTAAAACATGGAGTGTCTTCACTTGCTAATGGCCACAGGCACCCCACTGCTTATGATCATTGTGGAGGCACAAGGAAACACGGAGCAAGTGGCTACATAATTATCCAAGGGACCAAAAATCCACCTTCCAGCAATAACATGCTCTTGGTGCTGACAAGAACGGGAACAAGGTACAGGCAAGAAGCGCTCTCTGAAGGATTTTACTTAGGTACTCAGTTAACAAGGTTATTTAATAAGAATCCAATTCCAAGATGTGCTTCCCCTTAGACAGGTTTTCAGGTGCATATGTAAGTTTCATCCACATGTTTAAAATACTGCCTCAAAAAGAATTGATGGGGAAGGTCTGTTACCACTTTCCAGGTCAGCTAGTTTAAAATATAGTATCAGAAGAGGGACTGAAATTTAAAGAAGTGATGCTTGCTCAGTCTAACAAACATTCTGAGGGATCTAGCACAAAAATGACTTACTGAGTTCTGATTAAAATGCATATCTTGCATAACCATGGTAGAAAATGTGAAAGACTAGGCTGAGTGAAATGACACAGTCAGTATCCTGCCTTTATTTACAGGAAGCCCAAAAGCAAAGCTGCTTCTCAAAGTGTGTGAGCTTCTGTTCACAAAATGTGGATTTGTGTAAACTTTATAAGAACAAATTATATTAGAGATATTCCATACTCTCATCACCTATTCCTGTGACAATGGGAAATGCCACAAAATCTCTGAAAACCAGAAATAAGAAAGAGAATTTCCTGGTCTTTGCAAGTCCCTTAGCACCCTTAATGCTTCTCCGGATCAGGAGTCCTGCCCACGTTTAGGATCTCCTGTACGAATAACCAAGTCTTCATGCAAAATTGAGAAGCAATCTGAGTATTACCTTTACAGAGTTCTCACCATACCTTCACGCGATAGGCCTGGAGTAAAGTCTGTGGAGGGCTCAGGATGCAGGGGGGAGCCCAGGTTTGCTCAGGAACCAACCCCTGCCTGCTCAGGTTGAATGACAGCATTTGTAAACTCCTAACTGCAGAGTAACACCAGGCACCAAGCTTTTGGAGATGGAAAGAAACCCTTTGGAGAGAAGCAGTTAGCCACAAGCATCACATCCATGGCTTGCTCCTTGCTCCTTCTTGTGCCTGTGACTTCTGCTGGCCCCTGTGCACGAGGCCCCACTGCCACCCCTCCAGTGTGGGGCCAGGCTGGGAGCTAGGGCCAGGACAAGCTGCAGTGGTGCATGGGCATCTCCTGGCTGAGCACTGTGCAGAGATGGCAGCACGGCGAGAGCAGATGGCTGAAAGAGCTCAGACCTCGTTCACTTACTGCTGGGGGATGTTAAGCAATGGCAGCTGACGGCAGCAGGAGATGCTGGGAGGGGAGAAGCAGAAAGGAGATAGGTCTGAAGTCAGGTCTTGCAATGCTGAGAGCTGAAGGAGACAGAGCTTGTCCTGGGGATAAAATTGACTACAACGGATAATAATGCTGTCTGCTATCAGTAACAAACCCTTTGCAAAGTCAAAACACAGGAGGACCTTAGAGCACACACACATGTACTGGGGTCCCTGGGAAAGGCCAAACGAGCTCCATCCTGAGCCCTGAACACTACAGTTGTGACTTGCAGCACAGGGATGGTGTTGATGGTGCTAACTTCTCTGCTGGCCCAGGCTGATCCAGCTGCAGAGCTGCTCACCATGTGGTTTCTCTTGCGTGGTGCTGTGTGACATCCTGCAGATGCATTGCCTTACTGGGAATGCGCTCCTGGACTGCTTAGGTGATGCTACATTGTGTAGTGCTTATATATCCCACATACCAACATATGAGGGTGTTTCTTATTTTTCGTTCAAGAGATTAACCACTTCCCTCAGCTCAGGCCGCCTGGGCACCAGAAGGGATTCACTGAAGGCAATGGTGGGATCCTTTTAGAAAGGTCTTGCTGTCCAGCAGGTCATCAGTGGAGACAGCACATCTGACCTCCAGCTGAGTGTCCTGTAGAACGCTGCAAACACGGACTCTGCAGCACAAACTCCCATACGCAGTATCGCAGGGTGCTACATGCATAAATGCTTTTCAGAAAATGTTTCTGTTGTCTTTGAGTAAGAATGATCGTTTCTGTATCTACAGTGAATGGTCACCTTAGAAAAATGCAAGAGTAGTATAAGATGCCAGCACTTTCAATACAGAAATCACCTTTATTGTAATATGCCTTTGAGAAACAGCTTTATAGGTAACAATTATTTTTCCCTGCCAAAATAATAAATATCTTACTGTTTTGTTGATCGGCAGTTATAAATCTACCCCTTACAAAGCGAAGTTTGGAAGTGCCCGTTCAGTCTGCAATGAATGCATTCACAACAGCTATACAAGATCTGGATTCAGGTCTCTGCTTCATCTTGGCAGGGTTGAAACCCATGTTTTAAGGTTGTAATCTACTATTCCAAGTGGTGAATGCTCTGGGTCCTTTGTTGGGTCCCATACAGTTTATATACATACTATGTGGTAAAGAAGAGCCGGAATAGAAAATTGAGGCAAGGCTGGCAGATGCCTGCAGGACACGGCAGTGATTCAGCAACACGGAACAAGCACAGATGAAGAAATGCAATCACAGATTTGTACACTATGGACTTACTACTGGGGAAGCCACTGTGACCATCACAGTTTGACTGAACAATTCAAAATTCTTCTATCTTTCCTCATGGGTGATGTTTTCCAGCTCTTGCCTTCTCTGGAACCTCCAGTTGTTCCACATCTTCTGAAGTCTGTAGCATCCAAACGGGGATGCAGTACTCAAAGCAAAGCCTCTTAGGACTGATGATTAGAACCAAAAGCTTGTTGAGTTTGCAGCATTTCAGATCTCCTTAGGATAACTTTTTTTGCAGTAGTGCCTCTTACAGACCACAGTGACGATCCTGTAATAAACCAGCAATTTGCAGGAATGTGCTAATTCTCAAAACTCTCCTGCAGTCCTCTCAGCAGGATAACTAAAGAAAGCTAGGATTTTTTGGTGTCCATTATACACTAATTTGTCTGACTTTTACTACATTTTGTATCACAGAGGCCCCCCAAAAAAGAAGGATGTGAAGAGGAGGTGGAATGAAATTGTTGTGACTATAGAGAGGCGGTGGGAGATCACCAATTTTAATTGCTTCTCAGCTAATTTGTAGGAATCAGTTTCCACAGACCTGACCTCCACTGGGTGAAAGATGATGAGGCAACCTGCCACAGTTACTCTGCACTTCTCATAGCCTGCCTTCATTACAGCCACATCATTTGCAGCCCTCTTACCTCCATCAGGATCACACTATTAGCAAGGAAGGGATGACTCAGTTATTCAGCAGCTTTGTACTTCTAATTGTTTTAGGCCAGTGAGGTATAAGGCAGCCAGCAATGCTGCTTTGCAGAGAAGTACCTGGGCAGGGCCCACCATTGCCCTGCATCTTACACGCCTGCTTTTCTACTTGAGATATTTACTCTCTGGCTCTAGAATTAAGCAAGTATCAGGAGCATGGACCAGCTTTCATAAGTACACTTGATGTGGCTCTGATCTGCTCGGACCCTGAAGGACCCATTTGTGCTTCACTGTCCTCATCAGCAGAATGGCAACAGTGATCTAATACCCTTTGTAAAAGGTGCTCACTTCTGGTTTAAAACAGGGAAAGTTTGACTACTGGAGACTGATACTAGATTTGTACAGAGTATTGCTGTGAAATGCAATGTAGGGTTGTTTTGTGGAACTGAGGAAGGAGGCTGATAGTACATTTTGGTCATGTTTACACTGAGCTTCAAAAGTTCTGAGAGTTTTTGTTAAAAAAGATCAGCAAAAGTGTGTTGTCTTTGGGTTTGTTTACATCAAAATCCATGTTTTCTTCTTTCAGGAAACTTTTTGTTGTACAGAGACAGTTGTCTCCTCCACATAAACCTCACAACCGAAAACTTGTGTCATCCACCCTGGCTTTGGGAGGAAGGAGTGCTGCAGCTATAGGCGCTGATATGTTGTCGTGGTTTAACCCCAAACGGTAA
>JMFS01108336.1:0-10306 GCA_000699545.1 Podiceps cristatus
GGAGGCCGTCACCCGCTGGGTGAGGGGCCCCGGGCCGCTGACCGCTGCCTTCTCCCCCAGAGCTGCAAGCAGACGAGGTGCACCTGCCCCGTGAAGATGCGCCACGTGGATCCCAAGAGGCCCCACCGCCAGGACCTCTGTGGGAGATGCAAAGGGAAACGCCTCTCCTGCGATAGCACGTTTAGCTTCAAATACATCATCTGAGTGGGATGGGGATTTTTTGTTTTGTTTTGTTCGGGGCTCTTCTAGAAAGCTGCGAGTAGAGCAGATCTTTTTTGTTGTTGTTGTTTGAAGTTAGTTAGCGAGGTGTGGCTAGGAAAGCGTGCCAATAAAGGTATCACAAAGCATGCTCAAATGACCAGGCAGGTTTGCGCCCAGCTCGGAGGGTGCACGTTGCAACTTGACTAGGGGAAGAGCCTACAAATGTTTTGTTAATCAGTGATGGTCTTGGCAGCAGCTGACTCAGGGCCTCGCAGAATCTCAGGTGGGAAAGGATGTCTGTTACAGCTCCTACCCTTGCACTAATGCTTGAAGTTAACGTAAAGTTGACATCTGCAGTAGGTAATAGAGCATCATTCATGAACAAAACACCTAATACTTTTCACTTACTGTGCACACTTGCAGAAGGTCTCCTGCACCTGTTCTTCATCACTAGAATGATTGAGAAATGCCATGTAAAAACTAGTCACTTCTGGTACAGCTGGTCTGATTTAGCTAAGCTGGTGTTCTTGTCTTGTAGACTAAAGCCAAAGAAAGCTTGTGGTTACTTCATCTTCAGGGACAGTTCTCACAAAGGGCAGGGGGAAGGGAGTCACTGATGTTAGGGTCTCTTGATAAATGAGTTGCCCATCTTTACTTCCACAAAGTTACCAAGTGATACATCAAAGGCCTGGAGTGTGATACTGCATCTGCCCGGCTTCCTCTTGTACCTGCAGGCGATGCACAAAGAGCTGTGCGCTACTTCGTGGCTTTCACGTGAAGGGTTCCATTTCTTGGGGTTTAGCTGTCTGCTATTGGGGAAGGACCAGACTCATACACCTTCTGGGACGGGGTTTGTAGCTAGGAATTGTACTTCTAGTGTTCGGTAGTAGTGGCAGAACCAGCATCTTTGCTCCCAGATGATGCTCTCCAAGGCCTATCGGTGCTGTTGGTGGTAATGACCTGTGTAGTGACACCACGCTTCAGCAAAGCAGTGCTACACATCACCACCATCTGAGCAGATTCACGAGCTAGTAAAACCTATGCCCTGCTAGTCTACCCAACTTCTTGGCTGCAGTGTAAATTTAGAGGAAAACATCCCTTTCTGAGAAAGCTAATAAAGCTGTTGATTTTGAAATTGAGCACAGTTGTGCACAAAGCCTTTTGCAGAACTCTTGAGGTAGCTTCTATCTGGGAAGATGATTTATCTTGGCTATGACAAATGTCTCTACACCTGTGCCCACTTACTTGAGACCACTCGATTAAAGACTAAAGGGGGAACCAGTCCGAGCCCATGCTGCGTAACAGCTTCACTGCTAGGTGGTCTTGCACCTCTCAGTGGAAGGCAGGGTAGGCAGCTGGTGTCCTCTATACAACAAATGCCCGTTAGAGGGGCAGCGAGTGTTAATTCTGTCATCTTGCTGTAGATTCCTGCTTTAACATGCCCCTTGAGCTTGCTGCAGTAACTAAGGCTTAATGCCTCAGCACCGACTTCTTGCCAAGTAATTTTATTCTTGCTCTGTTCGTTATTACAGCAGCATGAGGCATTCTGGGAACAAGTAGACCTACCGTGCCCAGAATGGGGTACCCTTTTATTTCATGGCTCTCCCTCAAGCATTTTCTCTTGCATCATGATAAAAAGAAATACCCCTTGCTTTAGCACCTCACGGGAAAGGCTTTCACAGCAAGTTCTGACCTTGCCCTGTTCAACTTGAAAAGTCCAACTGCAGCTGGGCAGCTGTCTCTTGTGGAGAAAAGAGGAGTTACAGCAGTGAGCAGTGGCAAGCCTCCAGCTGGAGGAGGAACAGAGCTGAGGCCTGTTCTGCTGCCATCTACCCCGAGCCTGCCTCAGCTTGCCGTCGCAGCTGTGACCGGGGACGTTTCTGTTCCCCAGCGTATTTCCCTCTAAGGATGCTCTTCAATGCTTTCCCATTTGCCTTCCCCATTCTCACAGCTGTAGGCTGTTCCTGATGGACGTGGTGTGGGAGATCGACTGTGACAAGTCTCTGCACCTTGGTAATAATGAGTTTGAGAAGTTAAGCTGTGTGCCCTGTCGGTCTGAAGTCACAGGGCAGCCCCCAGCACTAGGAGCAGGCGAGTGCCTCCTGGTCACGCAGACGCCCCCCCCCAAGCACTGCTTTAAGGAGGAGTTGCTGTGAATAGGGCGAATCTTACACAATTCTTATCAGTAATAGCCCAAAGTGAAATTTAGTACAACTTAAGAGTTGTCATCCCCACTAAGTACAGTCAAAAAAGCAGCAGCTGACGGTGTTGGTGAGGAAAGATGTGGAACAGACCTAGCCCACCTGTGGCATGCTTTAGCAGCATCTGGCCCAAACGAGCAGTTGCTGAAGGCTCGGAGTGGCAGCTGCAAGGAGCCACTCCTGCTTTCATCAGCTACGGCCAGGGTTTGAGGCTTGGAAGAGTGGAGCGCAGCGGGCAGCAATACCGAACAACCTTCCCTCCATCCCGTAGCATTCCTCGGTTCTGCGGTAGCTCTACATGTCATTTCTCTTACAGGAATCTGTTCAGAGCTTTTACTGCTCTGTGCCAAAGGACAGTTCCCTACCCTTTTCCACTTCACTGCTCTGGCATGTCCTTGACAGCACACGCTGCGTACCGTGGGCGCTGGCTCCTAGGCTCAGCAGAGAGCAGGAAAGCTCCTGGTGACCTACGGGATTATGCAAAGCAGAAAGGAACAGCCTTCATGCTGCCACTTCACCAACGATAGCCTGAACTTGCCCTGTGCAGCTTTTTCCTGAAGAGACTTTTGCATCTGTTAGCTCAGCGTTGTATTTGCTGCATCTTACAGAAGACGGCCGATGTTTTGCTTGTTTCTGGACAGCTTTACCACAGCTTCCCTGGGCACAGACCTGGCGCCAGGTAACGCAGGGTGACAGCTTATGCAGTAGTTGGATTTTGTAATTGTGGAAAAGCAGTATCACAGACAGCTAGCAGGATTCTGCTCCATAGGGCAGGGCCCACTAGTCACTGTAAATGGAGGAAGATGTACAACATAAAGAACATTTATGTACATAAATTCGGGTTTGAGTTGCACTAGAGATCCTTTAACAGCTTCAGAAGACGCTTAGGAAAATGCTGTTACACTGACAGGACATAAAGGGAAAACCCCATGATTTCAGGGCACCCAGGCTTCTATTGTCAGTGTTCAGTCTGTTTAGCTAAAGTATTTAAACTCTAGCTTGTAAAAATACACAAAATGACAGATACAATGTCTTTTATTTTTACAAAAAAAGCTAGTAAAAGATGATGTAAATAAAAGTGTAATGCGCCACTAAATAAAACCACTGATCCCCAGTAAATACTTATTAAATAATTAAGAACACCATCTACAGTACCACAAAACCATCAAAATAATTCAATTTTATCAGGGACAGGGAAAAAAAATACAGTGATTATGGATGTGCCTTGACCAGTTACAGAGCTTGTCAGGATAACAGAACTACTGTCAGCAGTCCAACAGCGTGCACAGTGCCTTCAATTAATGCATTTCAGCATAATTACATTTCTAGTGGGGTCCAATTCCCCCAAAAAGGCAGAGCTAAGAATTTCAATTCTACATTCTAAACTCTGGAATTAGAGCCCATTAAAAAAAAAATCACAGTGGGTAAGAGATGTATATAAAAATACTGGGTGTTCCTTTCAAATTACAGGAATCATGGGACTACATTCTTTTTTTCTGTTTTATTTTTTTTTTTCTTTATTTCATCATCATCAGGTTTGTGTTTTTTTTTTTTTTTTTTTTTACAAAATGCTATTGGTTTCAACAGAATCCAGTTTGTTTTATGCTACAGACTTTGACACTGAACTATGAGTATATTGCCTGTTTGCATGTTTTGGTAGTCAAGTCTTTTTTTCTATATAGTCCCAAGTCCTTCGGCTTAAGTTGAGTCATGAAGATGCATTCAAACTCTTTGAACCCTGCAGACTACTCGGATTCCAAGTAATGTACGTGACTACCGACAGGGAGAACCCCCCCTTCCCCTCAAAGCTTTATACACCTACTGTCTTAACAGTGCATTGGACAAATTTACAAGAAAAATACCGGTTTTGCACTGTACAGTTTCTAGAATATATACAGAATAAAATAAGTTAACTTCTAATGAGAATTGCTGATGGGCAGCATATATCTTTAATATACATTTTAAAGTCTCTGCAGGCAGCTACTTTTTGGTTAGTTGTTATCAATATTTGTAACATAAGCACTGATCAGAGAACTGAGCAGCATTCCAATAAAGTTAACAGATATATTATTTCTTTTAGAAACACTGGGAAATCCCAGTTTAAAATATTATTAAATGTCCTAACATTTACACACTATGAGGATTAGATCTAATAAAATAAAATTTCTTCAAAAATAATCTTGCAGCTCTTTTAAGCATGCTTTGAGACCTTATTTAACAATCATCCACACCTTCAGAAAAACAACTGTCACATAGCCATACATTCTAACTCACACACATCATCTCCTCATTACAGACAACAAAAGCAAATAAAACATTGAGAAGTCAACGGTTTTTGCAGTCATAAGTCATTCTACTCATGTTTGACCGCGCATTCTTCATGACATTGCAAAGTGTCTCATTAGGTATTAGTTGGTGATTATATCTACTACTGCTGGAAAGCCAGGAAGCCTTGCAGGTCTTCAGCCAAAATAAACCAGCCTTGATTTTAGCCTCATCCCACCTGCAATATTGATTCAACCTTTAGAGGCTGTTACTGCAAACACCATTTATAGTTCTGTTACAACAGAAAATAATGCATATGTATGCATTACATTGAAGCCCTTTTCCTTTTGTGTAGTTTTTATACATATATTTATTAAAAAAATACTACTGCCACACAGCTACTGTGTAGAAAGAGCAGTCAAGTAAGATGTTCGCTTCAATTTTCAGATTTTTACTGTTGATGAAACAGTTTCTTGCTGTGATAAAACTGTTGGTTGTCAGGATGACCGGAGTTTGTTTTTTTTTTGTCTTTTTTCTTTTTTTTTATGAAAGGTGCTCAATAATAGTCTGAAGTGTCTTCATCATCAGTTCTTTTCTAAATGACAGCTGTTCAGAATCCAGTGCTCAGAAGATTTATTCCGGGTTTGATTTTCCCTAGAAGCTGATAGGATTGCACCAGGCGTAGAGACTCTCGAATTTCTAGATTAAGTTCCATCAGCTTTGAGCTGGCCTCAGACATATCTTGGTTGGAGCCTACTACTGCGAAGCTACCTGTTTGACCAAGCGTCTGATGACGGAAATATATGTGCAGCAATGTTTGAACTGGGTCATCTTCAGAACTGCCAAAGATGTCGTGGGGCCAAATAGATCTGTAAACACACAATTTGGATTTAAACATTAAAAAAAAGTTTAAATATTTTTGTTCTTTAAATAGACTTTTGAACAGAAGACATAGGAAAATGCAAGAGATATGTTTCTTCCATTAACAGTATCATTTTCTCAGAGGTAAACCTGAAAGAACAAGTACGTCTACAATTGCTTTTTTTTTTTTTTTTTTTAAATGGCAAAATCCGTATGAATAAGCTGTAATGAAGCCATTTTCAATAAGGGCACCTAGCAAGAGCTAGAATAATCCTGGAATGCTGCCTATCCCTATCTTTAAATTAAGCAGCTCATTAGCAAACTCGGGTCTGAAAGCAATCCTTTAGCACTTACCTGAAAACCTTGACCTGTGCTACAGCTGACACAAACTCCTTGTTTCTCAGGGTTTCAATGAGAGAGTGAATAGCCGTTTCTGTGCTAGCTTGGGAAGCCTCTGCAATTTCAATTTCTTCGATACCACTGTCAGACGCAGCCTCAGCCTCTTTCAGACAGCTTTCCAAAAGAGCAAGTTCTTCAGACATGTTTATGACCTAAAACAAACATAAAAGTTACCTTTTCTAGTTTAAATGTATTTTCAGCAGGTCAGACTTACGTATTTTTCCTCCTCTTTGCACTCATAAATGAGAGGTAGAAAAAGTACATCCAAATATTTGCTGCAGTTGCTTAACTATGCAGTTAATTTAATGGCCAAGGTGTGCATATCAGGTATTTGGGCTTTCCCCTGATGAAGTTTCCATCTTAATTCTTTTAAAATTTGTTTTAAAAGTACATTTCTTTTCTCCCCACATCACTTAAGAACAATTAAACTGACGAAGAATTAAACACTTTGGGAAAGTACAGCAGTAATTGTGTTATTACAAGGATAACTTGAATATGAAGAAAAAATCTGGAAGACCCAGAATGCCCATCAGAGTAACTGTAGTGCAGCCAGCATGTACAGTACTCTCTTTGGCTTTAGCTCCAATGTATGAGTAAAAGACAAGGCCATCACTCAGAATATGATTCTACATCTAACTAACTTAGGCAAGAAGTGGGACTGGTGTGATGCTGACCTTCCACAACATTCTCCAGATGGAAATAAACTCACTCATTTGCAGCCTCAACAAATATCTGGAAATCCACGTGAGGAACATGCATCATTTTTTCCTAAGCTACTCAAAAACCCCAAGACACTCACCCCACTTTTTCATTTTCCTCCCTACTATATCAAGCAAAACCAGGCCTATTTGTTTTCTTTCTGCCTCTATTTATTGTATTACAGGCCCAGGGGAGAACTTTCAGAAGACATTATTAATAGCATAATACATTCGGATTAATTCAATTAACATCACATATGTACCACGCACACAGCAGAAGGGCACATTCTTATTTCTAAAGTTGTTGTAACTAAAATTTGGCATAAGCTGTCTAGAACACGTTACTAACTGCACTCAGGATGGGGACTAAGGTTGCAGAGTAACTGAAAGGTGGCTGAAGTGACAGTTATATAAATCAGCTGGTAGCAAGTGATGGTGTTTGCAACAGGAAACACCGGGGTGATGGAAAGGGGCTTCATCACAGAACTGTTGATTGGAGTTGATATGCCTTGATTGTAGCTTGATTAGAATACACCAGGAGCACTGCTGAAATATTTAAAATCCTCATCACTGGACTCCCTGCATTCCTGTCTATTTAAGAGCTTTCAAGCCGTACAAAAATCAACACAGATAATTGAACATCTTGGAAAATTCTTGCAATCTCTACTTAAATCTTTTATTAATTGGCTATAAAACAGCTGGTACCCTCCTTCAGTTTCTGAAAAGATGTCCCACTGATGAAAGCGTTATCAAAATGCATTTTAAATGGTTTGGCTTTAAATGTCAACAATTAGGAGCTAAATGGCATGGTTTTCATTACCTCTGCTTCTTTTTTGATTGTTTTTACTTGGCTGATGAGTTTGCAATAGGCTTGGAACAGAAGCAGCAACTGGAAATGCAACTTGTATAGCCTCCGACACAACTCCAGCTCCTACAAATGTAAACAACATTATTACATTCATGAAGTGCAAAACATCTACTATCTAATACAAGAGACAGTAAATGACAACTTCTTCAGTATAGAATGTGCAAAATTAAAAGTAGTTATTTGGTTACTGAAGAAAATACCAAAAAGATTTAGAAGCTAATGTAGCAGGAAGCTAATGAAAAGCAGATGAAAGCTTCATTCAGTTCTAGATTTACAGGTAGCCTATCTCACGTGGGCTTAAAGTTTACTTTTTAGCAAGAAGTTACACTTCCAAGAAGGGGGGGTGAGGTGGGATGCAAAGTGATTCAAAAGGCATTTTGAAATGTCATGTTCCAAACCAGTTTCATGGATCACTTACTTTTATTGTTGATATTTTACTGTTTTAAAATTCAAGATCTAATATCCAAAAGCAGCAGCTGTGGTCTGTAAGTACAGAATCTTTCATAACCATTAATATAAATATGTAAGCATGGTACGTAACCTGGCCCTTAGCTTAAAACTGCCCGATGGAGCAAGAGGAGAATAATTCCATTCTTGGAGGCAAAAATAATGTTTCCTTTATAAAAAGATAGCTCTGATTTTATTTTAGAAAATAACACATGATATATTCCCAAGGAAATGAAACAGCAGCATTAACTTATGTACTGTCTTGCTTCCATTTTTATATATCTAAAACATTAGTCAAAGTGCAGACAGTTAATACTGCTTTACATACAGACATAAAAGCTAGTGCTAATGGAATAATCTTCTATAGCATTCTACTAACTACAAGGTCTTATTATCTACAAAGGATCAGTTCAATGGGTTAGATGATGCAAAACTGAAGCACACAGCATTTTTGTAATAGTCTATAACAAGACATCACCATGTCACGAATGGACAAGACAGATGGAGACCAGTTTGATGACTGGCATGGTTAAGTATTTGATAAATCAAGAACTGTCACTTACTGCTAGAATTTCCATTTGCTAAGCAAGAAGATGAGCAGGTCACAAAAATACAAAGAAAGAAAAAAGATCAAGAATTAGTGTAGGAAATAATTTTAATTAGGGTAAAAGATGTCCCAGATAAAATGGAGGAAGAAATACAAGTCACATGCTCCAAATATACCCTGAATGGAAAAAACGAACAGACTGAATTTGGAGTGAAAATTACTTGCTGCTGTAATTAACGATAGATAGCACTGGCTATCTATTGTCCCACAACATGAGTAACATACGTCACTTACAACCCTGTCTGGTCTTGATACATTGTGTAGTCTTAAAGGTAGGCAAATTTCAGGAAACCAAACCCAAGGACACTTAGGTCTGAACATCTGTACACTGCTTCTTACTTGTTTTGTACCACTACAGTTTAAGGGGGGGGAAGCAGCCTTCTAAAATTTGAGGCATAATGTTAATTTGGATTTTGAATCCGTTTAGATAACTCTTAGTTTTGCTAAACTCAATTCTCAACACCACATTGTGAGGTTTCTGTAATTTAACTGCACTTTGTTTTTGCAAGCTACTTCAAAAAAATGTTTGGGAAAGAGGGACAGGGAGAGAAATGGTCAGAAAATATATCTGTCAGACTAGGGACAGGGACTGCCCTTCTGTGCTTTGTACAGCACTAAGCATATTGATGGCATTTAAGCAAGTACAATGGTCATAGTAAACATATGAAGAGGCAACCAATGTCTGATTCCAACAGGCAGAAGCAGCCGAGGTTTACTAAGGACAGTCATACACGATGTGTATAGTAAGTTATACACTATGTGCTTAACAGACCATAAATGTTGCATGTTTTTGTTCCGTACTCTGTGCTATCACATACATATACATAGCACAATTATGACAGAAGCAAAACCTTCTGATGCACAGAACACTGCGAAGACAGAACTGCTAAAGTCAACAGGAATTCTATGACTCACTTTAATGAAGCACAGAGAATCAGACTTTGAGGAATGGCAGGATTGACTATTTAATATTTTTAGTCATTAAGTTCCAGTGTTCTTTAAGCCAAATCTAATTATTACTGTAAGCCATAAATAATCCCACTCTCCCCCAAATCACACCTTGATATCTATTCTGATAAATCAGAGAGGTTTTCCTTTAACAATGGCTTTGTACTGCTTCAGTATCTTACACATACTTGCTCACTTAAGAAATAATCTGATTTTTCTACCTGCCTGTCCTGTACAAACAGTCTAGCCAGAGTCCAGATGCATTCTTTCAGGTGTGCATGTACGTACTAATAGCAAAAATCCTTTAACTGGATTTACTTGTAAGTCTGCTGGCAATGCACGATCCAGAACAGAATTCATCTCACTATTCCTTAGCCATATTGACCACAAAGCTAAAAATTAGTAAGAAAATCTTATTTGTCTTAGTGAATGAAAAATAACTGTTGAATGAAGCAGCTGTTTCCCTGAGCAAGACAAAACTTACATATTTTTAGCATTAACTGGTTGAATGGATAGACTTATTAGCCCCACACTCCGTTTACAAGGACTTTTGAAATAATGATCTTACACTTGGTTAAGTTCTCAATCTCCTTCAAGTCACTATAACCTTTTGTGAATAAATTTATAACTTATAACTTCTGTAAATTGTGAAGCAGGATAACACAACTCCGCTTCTCAATGGATACTATACATTAAAATGTTTTAAACTGAACCTGCAAGTACAAAGAACACACAAAGAAAAAAATTGCCAGCATGCCCTGCAGGCTAGGGTTGAAAACAAAAATCATAGAACCATAGAATCATAGAATTG
>KL282104.1:0-10774 GCA_000699545.1 Podiceps cristatus
GCGGCCGCCCGGCGCCGGCTGGGGCTGAGCCACGACAACCAGTGAAGTAGATGAATCTGGTAATAAGTTTCTAGGTGTCTTGGAAAAGACAGACAAATTATCTTTGATGGTCTTAAGAGATGAGAACAAAGCCATAGTGGGTTTTGTGCTCTCTCATTTGATCATGAAGAATCCTATGCACGCATATGGTCCCTCAAGCATCTCTGCTCATAATAGTCTGAATACATATATCTGTGTTCCCACATACATACACTAAAACTTAAAGGCACTAATTATGATCACATAATTAATTTTATGTGACAAATACTCATATAACAGCAAAAATAAGAGAAACTTTGTGGCTGGTCCAATTAGAAGGCAAGGTGGGGTTTTTTGTTTGTTTTGCATTTTTATTAGGAAATTATAAGCGGAAATTACTTTTTTTGTTTTTTCTAAATACATATGTCTAGCACGTCCATCTCTTTAAAAAATTATATGATGCAAGCTTTTCCATATTTCTACAGGCTAGAAAAATAATCAAGCCTTCTTAGTTCTCCAAAAGGCAAAACAATCTCTTGAGGAAACACAGTCAACAATGTAATGAGTTGTGAAATCTATGATTTTAATGGGTCGTTTCATTTTTGCATGAGCTACTCCTTCATGACTACTTTTGTAAGTTTAACGATTTCAAGGTCGACTTTTTACTAAATGTAGACAGCTGGCCTTCTGCAGTGAATTAGTAGTTAGTCCTGTGAGTATGTACAGAAACTAGTTATTAGTGACTGTGATTTCTCTATAGAATATATTTGAAAACTACTCCTGCTATGAATATTAGAGAGGGTAAAAAAGGTAACTTAGAAAAGTAGTCTGGGCTAGTCAAACAAATAATTTTCAATTTATGAAAAAGACCTTATACCTAAATACGGCTACAGTGCTAGAGGGTAAGTGCAGAAAGCAGAATATCGCAGAAAACAAAGCTACTGAATTATTTAAAATACAAGAAACTTGATTCATCATCAAAAATCAATAGAAAATACAGAATCTGTTCTAGTTTATTGTATTTTAAATTATGTATGAGGCACACATAGTTAATGCTGAAAGTACTTTTACTCATCTTTCTATTGAATATTTGCATCATGGCAAAATGGAAATGTATACGGTTATGGATGTGTTAAACTTTTTAAATCTAAGTCAGAATACTTACTTTTTAGTATTTCAAAATAGTTTACCTACAATAGTTGTATTTTGAAAACCTGTAAAGACAAAGGAAAGGGAAGATTTTTTCCACTATCAGTTTCATTCAGGAGCAATTAGTTTCTAAAGAGGAAGAGATGTCTCTTTTCCCAACTAGTATTCACTTCAGAACGTAATGTGTCCTACGTTTATTAGCAAAAAATCAAAAGGGTATTCTGCAGTTAACAAGTTGTTATTTGTAAGAAGACACTGAAGACGTAGAGACAAAATATATCTTAACAAAGGACTAAAAAAAAAACCCCACTGCATACATTGCCCAGAATTATTATGATTAATGAAGCTAAAATGTCTATTTAAACTCCCAAAGCTCATTAATCAAAATATGTTTATAAGATACTTTGAAACATTTGGATATAAAATACTGTAAAAAATACATTGAAAAACATGCAAATGGCCCACTGAATATCTTATGAAAAAATTTTATGTGGCAAACGACCTGGAACAAAACGAGAAAAAAATATGTTTCTTTCCAATAATAAATAGTGATATATTTTCCAGTTCTTTCTTATCCCTAGTCAGTCCTGATTTTGGTTTGATTTAAGATACCTTTACAATTTTTAAGCACCTGAATTTAGGATGAATCCATACTTGACTACATTTCACTTCTTGCCTTTCTTTTGGTTTTGTGCCTAACTAAAAACTCAATAATTTTATAAATTATCTTAAACTGCAAACATCGTATTTCAGAAGTGCATACAATAGCCTCAAACAAAAGGCTGTGCTTGCCAAATGTAAATCTATTTATCCCTCTCAAGAGCAGCAAAAGTGGAGATCCCACTTCATCCCTTTATTTGATATTTAGAAAACAGATATACTTTGGCATGAGGCAGCTTAATCACATTTAAAATGTTAGAAGTTGAAATATCAAGAGCTGTCTGAAAAATGATTTATCAGTGAGAACCTGCCAGTCTGTTTTTGACAATTTACACTTTAGAATCAATACACCCTTTTGATTTCCCATCAGAAGGACATCCGTCTTTCTATAGCTCAAGGATTTAATATCAAAGGCAGATTTTGGCTGCTTTATTTCTAAAAAAAATGAGCACAACTTTTACTCATCGCTCACAAAACAATACAAATAAAATTAAACTATAACACTGAAAGACTTGGAGGAAATCTATTTTATATACTTGTTTATGTATTTTTACTAAATTACTGCAATTATTCTTTAACATTCTCTTAAAAATTCTGAATTTTCAATGGAACTTCACAGTACTACTGAAACTAAAACATTACCATCAGAAATGATGCTTAAAGCTCTATTCATATTAAAGGATTCTGGATTGTGCTTGTGTTAAATTTCCCACTCTTGTGCCTCTTTTCTTGCAGCTGGCAATACTGGAGATCTCAGTTGTGGCTATTTTTAAATCAATGCCTGATCAATGACACTAATTATCTACTTAAAATTCCATCTGCATTTCGAAAATGAATTAGCTATACTTGTAGTATACTGCTTTCACTTCCAGGGTGTTCAGTAGTGCATATATTTTGTTACATTTGAGAAGCTTTAAAATAAGACAACATTTAAATTTATCAACAAAAAATAAGTGTTGATTAAGTGAGAAAAGATACTTATTTTTATTGGAATACCCAGCACTCCTGGCCACTATTGAGTAAATATATTTTTTGCAATCTTCAGAGTCCTTTTTTAAAGACTAAATCTCACAATAAAAACAATTGACTGGCAAGGATGCAAATGGTCTTAACTAAGTTATTCTCAACTTTCCAGGAGATTTAGTTAGTTCTGGTTTTTCATGGCTTTTTTTTTAATTATTATTATTTTTCACAAAATTCTTGGGTAATGGACTCAATATTCTATTTTGGATGTCAAACATTTAAAAATCTTGAGTATTCTTATTGACTTTTCATATTCATTATGTTACTCTGAGAATGACTTGAATGCAATGGATAACCTCTCCTGAGATGGATTTTTAACGTAGGTAACAATTTTATAATTTGGATTTTTATTTGGGATTTTAATTTAGACCTACTTCCTCAAACAGGATTATTTAGAGTTACATTCCTCTGTGCTAATCTGTCCCAAAACAATTTATTTCAAATTACCTTTTTTGGCAATGTTTTGGTGAAATTTGTTCATAACAATGTAGAATTACTATGAATCCCAAAATGTATTATTTTTCCTGTTCCTTTGCAGTTCAGACTATTTAGCAATGATCTCTTTATGTTGTCATGCAAATGGTACGGGGGATAACCTATGAGCAAGACATCCTACAGTGCACTCATGCTTCAGACAGACAGCAAACTTAATGTGCAGTGATGCACAAGTATCTCTGATATAAGCACCACTTCTATGCAAGTTAATTCTCTACTGAAAGATTAGAGTCTACATCAGTCAGAAGGTATGATAAATGTACTGTAAGCACTCAGTTTCTGACCTCAGAGTATTTGCAGATATGACTTTTGCATGGCTATCACTCCATTCCTGAAATGTTTACATGTTAGACACTAAAAAAAAAAAAAAAAAAAAAAAATCACAACCACCCCTTACAACAAAGCCTGAACTGAGACCTGTGCATAAATGTAGAAAGTGTACTCTTTCTTTGCTTTCTATACACAGTCATGATGAGCTTAATACACAACTGTATTTCAGTTGCCAAAAGTAGAATGAAAAACAGGTTAATATGTAGAACGAATCACTGCATAAAATGAAGAACAATTTTTTTTTTTTTTCAATTGGTAGGAAAGGAAAGCCTTTCTACACCCCTCCCAAAAAGAAAAGCAAGCAAACCAAAAAACCCCTAAAAAAACAACAGAAAAACCACCCCGAAACAACAAAAAAACTGTAAAGTAAAAAGCAGTATTGCTGGTAGACTAAACTCACATACTATAGAAAGGAAGATTTTTTTTTTTTTTAACCCTGAGCTACTGAAGACTGAGAAGCTTAATTTACTGGTGACCTTTTACTTTCATTTAACACAGTTCATGAGCTATAATTTACAAGATAGGAAGCAAAGGCCAAGTTTATATTTGGTACTAACTGGTACCGAGTACCAGTGTGACACTAGGAAGAGACCACAACAACAAAAAGTATATTAAATAAATTATTTAAATTCTCAAATCTTCATGACACTCCAGTTTAGCTCCCTAATGTTTAAAATTGAAGGACTGTAAGAACTACAAAGTCATATAAAGCAGATGACTTGCCATGAAATTAATGGAAATTTTAGATTCTTTTTTATCCTTTGTATAAAAGATGAGAAAAAATAAAGAGAACACACAGGTGAAGGCTTTGTGGAGTATCCACAAACTCATAAATTAATTAACCATAGAAAATAAAAAATGGAAATACTTTTGATCCTGCAAATGACATGAATATTAATTTTAAAATGTATTACGATCTATTGATTCCTAAATGACCTTAGTATATAAAAATGTATAATACTGAACTTTGTATTATTTGTGCTTATTTGTGCCAAATAATGACAGAGAAACATGAAGTAGCAGGCAGACAAGTGTCTAAAATTGCTAATTCTATAAAGGAGTAAAAAAAAAAAATCTTCATAAAAAGTTCTACTGATTCCACACAAATCGATTCTACCTCACTATCTACCATCATGCCAATTTAACTGGCTTAAGAAAACCCTTGAACTATATTATCACTTCTGTTTGTACATCAATAATCCTGCTGATGGAGCTACTTGACCTTTTTCTGATGATTTGAGTCATTGGAAGGAGTTACTGGAACAACCCCTCTGCGGGTCAAGAAAATCATAACGTCAAGTCCACACAGTTATCTTGCAGGCTTAGCTGGTCAAAGCTAAGCTTGCGTGATATTTATACCAGGACCAATGAATGGACTTAATTCCAACACAGACAAGGATGATAATTCACTGTTATTCTGTGCAGCTGAAATCTTTGTTACACCCTCTTTCCATTCACTACATTCAAATAATTTATTATGGCTGGTCTGGTTATCGGTCAAGTTCCCAAACAACAGCAAAATTGATTGAGGAACTATGGATAGATTTCATTGTTCACTGGAAATCTGAAGGAAACAAAGTAGCACATATAATGTAGTAGTTTTATTTTACAGTAATCTTCATGATCTAACTAATTTTTCTGCCTAAGTTTTTACATACAACAGCCTGTATCTGAAAATTATTCATCTGGAATATAAATTATTTCTGTTTTGGAAGAAAAACAAAAGGTTATATGACCAGTAGGCAGAGACTGCTTGTGTGGAGACCAATGGAACTTACACAAAACTGCTAAGTAATAGGATTTCACTGTCAATCTCACTTCAAAACCTCCTCTCAGTTATTTGTCTCCTGAACAGGAGCAGATCGTGACACCAAGTTTAAAACTGAATGAAAATACAAATACATATTTTGCATACATAATACTATTATCTAATATACTTACCAGAGGCTCACATCAGGGATGTCACCGAGAGACTACGAAGCCCTGTACAGTCCACTGACTATTACCTGCTGAAGTTGCTTTACCTGGGGACCAGTGATATAGCCAAGAACAGTCTGAGGAATATCAAGAAGCATTACAGAGCCCTGGCATCACCGTAAGGGACTCTGGAGTGCATGTAGTTTCATTGTCGATCTTCCCCGTCAAAGAGAAGGGGTTTGAAAGGGCCAGTCAAATCTGGCAAATCAACAAATGGTTACAAGACTGGTGCTGCAGCCAGGGGAATGGTTACTTTGACCACAGGACTCGCTTTGAGAAACCGGGTCTGCTGGGGGCTGGTGGGTTCCATCTGTCAGAGAAGGGGAAGAGCATCTTCAGTCATAGGTTTGCCAATCTGGTGCCGGGGGCTTTAAACTAAACTTGCTGAGGGAAGGGAAACAAGCCACCCCACTCCTACAAGTTTGACACCAGTGCTAGCTGCCCAGAGCCTGGACCACAGGTCAGTGGGAGAGCACCTGAAGAGCAGCTCAAAGGAATTCCAGCCATTCCAGCCACTCCAGCCATTCCAAGCCACTCCAGCTTCACCAGGGGCCCAGCTTCAATGGCTCTATGTGAACGCATGTAGTGTGGGGAATAAACAAGAGGAATGAGAGATGTGTGCACACCATGAGGGATATGATCTTTTTGGCATCATGGAGACATGGTGGGATGGCTCCTACGACTGGAGTGTTGGAATGGAAGGATACAGGCTCTTCAGAAAAGACAGGCAGGGGAGAGGAGGAGGGGGTGTCTCCCTCTATGTCGGTGACAAGCCAGAGTGCACGGAGCTCTGCCTGGGGATGGACGAGGAGCTAACTGAGAGCTCCTGGGTTAGGATTAAAGGGAAGGCAGGGACAGGTGACATTATAGTGGGGGTCTGCTACAGGCCACCTGACCAGGAAGACCAAGCAGATGAGGCCATCTATAGACAGATAGAAGCAGCCTCACATTCACAAGTCCAGGCCCTCATGGGGGAATTCAACCAGCTTGAGATCTCTTGGAGGGACAATACATCAGGGCATAAGCAATCCAGGAGGTTCCTGGGTTGCATTGATAATAACTTCTTTCTCCAAGTGACAGGAGAGCCAATGAGGAGAGGTGCTATGTTGGACCTTGTCACCAACAAGGAGGAACTGGTGGGGAATGTGAAGTTCACGGGCAGCCTAGGTTGCAGTGACCAGGAAATGGTGGAGTTCAAGATCCTTAGGGCAAGGAGGAGGATATTCAGTAAACTCACTACCCTGGACTTCAGGAGACCAGACTTTGGCCTCTTCAGGCATCTGCTCAGTAGAGTACTATGGGATTAGAGGGAAGAGAGGACCAAGAAAGCTGGTTCATATTCAAGGATCACCTCCTCCAAACTCAGGAGCCATGCATCCCAATAAAGAGAAATTCAGGCAAAAACGCCAGGAGGACTGCATGGATGAACAAGGAGCTCCTGGACAAACTCAACCACAAAAAGGAAGGCTACAGAGGGTGGAAGCAAGGACATGTAGCCTGGGAGGAAGAATACAGAGAAGTTCTCTGAGCAGCCAGGGATCGGGTTAGGAAAGCTAAAGCCCTGGTACAGTTAAATCCAGCCAGGGACATCAGGGGCAACAAGAAAAGCTTCTGTAGATACATTGGTGATAAAAGCAAGACTAAGAAAAATGTGGGCCCTCTGCAGAAGGAAACAGGAGACCGAGTTACCTGGGATATGAAGAAGGCTGAGGTACTCAACAACTTTTTTTCCTCAATCTTCACCAGCAAGTGCTCTAGCCATACCACCCAAGTTGCAGAAGGCAAGGGCAGAGACTGAGACAATGAAGAACCACCCACTCTACAAGATCAGGTTTGAGACCATCTAAGAAACCTGAAGGCGCATAAGTCCCTGGGATGTGACGAGAAGCATCCATGGGTCCTGAGGGAACCGGCAGATGAAGTTGCTAGGCCACTGTCTGTCATATTTGAGAAGTTGTGATAGTCTGGTGAAGTTCTCCGTGGCTTCTCCTTTTAGCGGGTCAAGGAGGCAGCAGTTTTAAACTGAAACCGGTAAGTTTAGATTGGTTTCTATTTTACTTTCAGCTCTTATGTGATATTTTCTGAAGTGGCTTAGTATAGGATTTTATGCATCTTTGAGATGTTTAAAGATGCAGATTAGAATGTAATATAATCATAGAACCATAGAATAGTTTGGGTTAGAAGGGACTTCTAAGTGTCACCTAGTCCAACTCCTCTGCAATAAGCAGGGACCTCTTCAACTAGACCAGGTTACTCAAAATAAATATAATATTATAAAGGTTATTATAGTATTTAGTTGAATTACCTGCCTATCTGAAACTGAGGGAAATAGTGACCAAGATATTTATGAGAATGCCACCATTTTGTAGGGTTTTGAGATTAATTTAGCCTAGGAATTCTGAGCTCTCCATCCAACTGAGCTGCTATGGCAGTACTGTCCCAATGCAATAGCAGTATGAGTAGGATCATAATACAGAAAAGTACATCTTGTATTCCAGCAAATTGCGCACTAACAGGGTAAGGAGAAATATTTTAAAGGAGATGCTAAGAGACAGAGCCTTTGTCAAATTAAAGTCTCTGAACTTTTTGTAAGGGTGTGGCAGGAAGAATGTTTTATATTTTTAGATTACTTTCTTTTAGAATTCTTTAGAAAAAAAGTTAGAATTCTTTATAAATTGGAATTTAGGACTACATTATACAGAAAATCTCCTACTCTCTTTTAATTTAGGAAATTGTCCCAAATCTTTGTTGTTGGCCCATCTAGCAATAGGTGAACACTTCTGAGTGCTTTTGATTTGTCAGCAAAAAAAAAATCCAACACACCCCTCCTGCCTCAAACATGCAAGGAAAAATTTGAGGAAAATCAGATACATCAGTACTTATGATCTATTTTTCCAACCCTCAAAATATTAAAGGAGGTATGATCTTAAATTATTTATTAATGCAAAACAGGCTTGGGAGTCAAATTCTATTGTAACTCTCTAAAAGACATCCCATTGATTCAAATTTTGGATAAAATTCAGCCTTTAAGATTTCAAAAATACATATTTTAAAACTCTCTAAACCCAAAATATCAATATGGATAGATAAAGATTTCTATTTTTTGTTATATTGAGTTTAACAAAGGTAATTGCATACATGAGTTGTAGCAAATTTGATTTCTAAAGTAAATGTTTTTGTGATCTTTCAGATCATTCAAGTTTGCTTCTAAGAGTAGAACATTGTAGTTTTACACAACTTTTGTTGTATCAAAATGTTGTCACTGTTTTCTATTCCTATAGCTATATTCAAGTAGAAAAACAGTCCCAATTTCAACAATAAAATATACTTATTACTATTTCCTTGCTGCTTCTGTGCATTTCACTATAATTTGAATATGCTATTCCACAGATGTTCCCACACACTAAATAGCTTTGGTTAAAACCTTTTGTTATGCTTTGTTATGCTTGAATGGATTTTGATGACAAAGCTGGAATTCAGTTTCTGGAAATAACTATATGAATATTCCTGACTTCTCATAATTGCTCATGAAAGCACAATACTCTGTAAATATTTAAATTTTTGTAAATATTTTATCCTATTTACTTAAGGATTAATTTACTCCTTCCTTCCTTTCTTCCTTCTTTCCTTCCTTCCCTCCTTTTTTTATTTTCTCTCTGCAATATCAGAATCACACCACACACACAAACCCAAACCAAAGCAAACGAAAAACATCATAAATTTAATTTTAGGCATTAATGAAATACTACTGCTTCAAATCCCACCTTCACTGAAGCTTGAGTAAACTTGATAATTCCTTAAAGCTTGTAGTGCACCTGTAATACCACATACAACAACAGGTGTTAAAAACATTTTCTATAGGAAAAAGTGAAGCTGTGCAATGGTATTAAAAACAATTTTGTAATTAATATGCTGACAGATTGATGGCAATGTTCTCACAGAAAGCTCTAAATATTGCAGTAATTAAAAATTTAAAAAAAAAAAATCTATGATTTCTTGCTCAGAAACTGAATGGTACAGGAATTTCACTGACAATACAGCAGTACGCATCATCTGGTCTTTTATGCATAAGTCACTACAGCCACTGCTTATTTTATTTAATTAAAAAATAAAAGATTTAGCTTTTGTCTTTTTCCCAACACATCTGTTGTAGTCAGGTAAGTCATAAAAGTCTAAGTCATGATGTTAGCTGGATCAACTTAGATTTGCTATTAATTTATAAAAGCACAATGATTGCCATCAGATTGGATCTTTTTCATTCTAGCTTGTTTTTCTTATTGCTTGTACTAAAGCAAAATATCAGCCTTAATATATTTTATTTGCATACTAATGAAATGTAAGGAGTAAGCTCTTTCTAATTATCTTTTGGTGAGTAAAAAATCTAGCTGCTATTAAGTTTTTTTAATTTGTCTGCTTATTTATTTTAATTTTTAGCATTAGATTATGCAGGTTAAACTATTAAAAAAAATACCGAAAATATACCATATTGTATGAGATATGTTCTCTTTTTTTTAACTGTTTCCTTAATGTTTTCTTCAACTACTGATAGGCAGAATTGATTTATCTATTTTGATCTCCTTAGTGCAAGTTCTCAAAAAGCAATTAATCTACAGTGTTTCATAAAAAAAAAAAAAAAAAAAAAAAAAAAAAAAAAAAAAAAAAAAAAAAAAAAAAAGTTTATAGTACCATATAAGCTGTCCCTTAAATATTCTGTGTAATAGAAAAAAAATGCAATAAGGGGTATTTGATATTGAGTGAAATGGTAGGGTAAAGATTAATGAAAAAGACAAAGCAGCTCCCTACACACACCAGAGAAAAACCAGATCTGGTAGCTGTTAATGCATTCAAGTTTCCAGGCTGCCTCTGAAAACCCGGCAATGTAAGCTGATGGAAGCTGTCCCTTAAATATTCTGTGTAATAGAAAAAAAATGCAATAAGGGGTATTTGATATTGAGTGAAATGGTAGGGTAAAGATTAATGAAAAAGACAAAGCAGCTCCCTACACACACCAGAGAAAAACCAGATCTGGTAGCTGTTAATGCATTCAAGTTTCCAGGCTGCCTCTGAAAACCCGGCAATGTAAGCTGATGGCATAATTAAAATACATGGGATTTTTCCTACT
>KL282105.1:9084-21520 GCA_000699545.1 Podiceps cristatus
ACAGTAGTATCCACATGGATTTTAAGACAAGGGAGGCAAAGACTTTTCAGAGATGTTAACATAATCTTCTGCTAAAACTTCAGATCTTAAGGGAATTCTTGCCTTTAAAAAGTGAAACATGCCCAAAGATAGGCATTACAGGTCCTGGATAAGCTCGTCTTTTCTGAAAACTGTTGTTTTCCTTTCTATTTTACAGCTGAGTGGAATCAACACACTAGGAGAAAACATTGCTGATAATGGGGGTATTAGACAAGCATATAAGGTAAGAAGTATCCTTTTTTCTGTTTTAGCTGAAACCATCATAGATTAAGGAAATTAGTATCAGAGCCATCATAGATTAAGAAAATTAGTATCCTGTCCCTGTTAAGGACAGGACCATGCCTACTGCATCCCTGAGGCATGGTTTAAGATTACTGAGCAGCTGTTGTGTTTCTTTCATCCTGTTAATTATTTCAGGATACACATTACCTTTTCCTAGTTCACTCCTTTTCAGCTTTTTTTTTTTTTTTATTTTTTCCTTTTCTGCATAAGGAGTGTGTAGAATGAAAATATTTAATGAATCACACTTGGACCATCACATAACTAAGCTGATAATACTGAGCAGCTGTCTGCCTCGGTCTGTCTGTCTTCACCAGCTTTTTTATGCCAGGAAGGAGGGACAGGAGAACCTTCTTCTGACTCATAAACAGTCTGTGCCTACATGAAACACTATTCACTGTTCAAAAAACTGTTTAAAATATCATCTTGTACAAGTGACTTAAGGTCCCTGTACAGGTCCCCAAAGATGTCAGTGACACCTGGGCTCCCTGCACTAAGCCTTCCATGGGAATTGATATGCTTTTTGCCTTCCCTTTCATTCTCTTCCTCAAATAGCTACTTAACTCCTTAGATGGACCAACTTTGAGACCAAAGGTAAAAGCAGCAGAGGTCTTCTCTTTGTGAATGCAGGCTGGGAGGTGAGAAGCAAGCATAGCTTCTCTGTGAAATTCTCCTGTTACTTCCAAATCTGATGGCTGCAGGCCTTAATAGCATGATCCTCGCTCTGCTGCCATGAACACCTTGTTCTATGGCACAATATTCAACACTTGACAACTGGCATGCTGCCACTCCTCAACAAAGTGCCCGCTGGGTGCATGGGCCAACTCACACTTCTGAAGGTATCATCACAGCTTCTGCAAAGAAGGCTACCAGCAACACTTCCTTCACTAGAAACAGATATGTTGGAGGGCAAATACAATTATTAATGAGAGCTTAAAGAATGATTTGGAAGCCTAAAAGAAGCATCAGTATGGCATATTAGTCTGACCGTCAAGGACTGGAACATTTGTACATAAAAAAAAAAAAAAAAAAAAAAGGCAAAAAACCCCACTCTACGAACCCACGAAAAGGGATACTCTTTCTGAAAGGAAGTAGCCAGAGAAAAATTAGGTCAGGAGTATTCCAAAAAAAAAGAATTAGATATTCATAATTATGATGACATCATATAAATAGTAAAAAAAGATCCAAAAGGAATCTTGAGAGGTCATCTAGTTCAGCCCCCCACCTCCTAGCACATAGGATCAACCATTTCTGAATCATTCAAACATACCAAAAGAGAAGTTCCACTACCTTCTTCTTGCAGTTGGAGTGCCATCATGTCTCTGCTCTCTGTTTCCACTGTTGAAAGCAATCTGCTCCTTTCTTTTCTGTGACCTTTTATGTATTTGAAGACTGTTACATACTTGAAGGCCTGGACTTCTCTTCTTTAGACTAAACAAACCCAATTCTTTCAATCTTTCCTCATAGGTCATGTTTGCTAGACCTCTGCTCGTTCTTGCTGCTTTCTTCTGGACTCTCTCCAGTTGGTCCACATCTTTCTTGAAGTGCAGTGCCCAAAACTGGACAGAGTGCTCCAGCTGAGACCTGGCCAGTGCCAAGCACAGTAGAAGGATTACTTCATGTATCTTATATAAGACACTGCTGTTTATACATCCCAGTGTGACACTTGCCTTTTTTGCAGTACTGTAGCACTGTTGGCTCTTGTTCAGCTTGTTACCCACTAAAACTTCTGGAGCCTTTTCAGTAGACCTGGTAACCGCTCCTTCCTCAACTTGCACTTGCGCAGTTGAGTGGCTTTACTCATGCAGTAGCTTGGCACTGACCTTAGTCAGAACATTTTTTCCAATTTCTCAGCATCTTTCTATCAGTAATGATATACTAACGACACATTTGACACGTGGTCTTCATAAGAAACATGAAAGCAGCTGGTCTCACTATGGAAGGGTTTTACAGTCTTCTGCAGTTTGCTTAAAAAAACCCAAACCAACAAAACCACAGTGAAAAAAAAAATCTACTTTTCATAATGCAACATTAGATAATTGATAAAATTGATGTCTTCTCCCTGCAGAATCAGTTTTGTGCTAGTAGAAGTGGATCCTGGAACTCTGCATTGTATACATGGAAAGCATACCTTACCATAAGTGTGGTATTTTAGACTCTATCCCCACACTTGGCAAAAATGAAAACATGAAATAGTTTATCTGATAAACATTTGAGAAAAAAACAAACTGTAACCAGTGGGTAAACACAAATACATGTGTTCTGTAGAATCAGAGAGAAGAATGATTTTTTTTGCCACAGGTGAAGGTTTTTACTCCACATCCCTGAAGTCTAATGGAAAGAAGGGGAAGAGGGAAAGATGAACAACGCAGGGAGGAATGAATCCTCTGTTCACATCTCAATTGTCCTGGAGATCATTTGTGCCTCCTTGAGCAGAGGCATGCTGTGCTGCCCAGCCCAGCCACTTAGCCAGGGCTCCCCGCAGAGGGAATTGGTCCCCAAGTCATGCGAGACGCCCCAGGTATGCTCGCTTTGGGACTGCACCTCAGAAAGCCGCACACCAGCATGGTTTCCCATCTGGGTATTTACTATGCGAGGTACATCTTGAGAGTAACTGACGGGAATGCCTGACCCACAGAACCCGCAGGAGACAGCTGCTGCGGGCGAGTCTTTATACAGACAGCTCTGAACCCCGGCAGCTTGGAGGGTGGCTCAGCACAGAGCTTGCTGCTGCCTCGCTACACCTGCCCTCAGCTGGCGTCAGAGAATCTCAGTCATCTCCGTTACAGAACATATCCTACTTTTTTAACTGAAAACCACCTTGCTTTATGCAGTCATTAATTAACCCTGTGAAAAGATTTGCTTGGTAAATATGTAACAGTCCAATGGGATTTAAGACATTAATTATTATAAAGCTTGCTGAAGAGTAGTACTAACTCTCTGTAGCTACTGTATTTCAGAACTGTCCTCCTTTGCTTTCTCATTTTCTTCCTCTGTAAAAAGATGCATAGTTACACAAAACTCATTATCTGTGTGTACCCATCTTACTGAAATTATTCCGTTAGCCTAGACTTCTTTTTGCTACAATAAATTGCCATCTTTAAGCCTGTTTCTCTTACCATTTATTCCAATATAACTCAGGCAGCTGCACTAAACCTGGCATAAAACAGTACTGTAAGGCCCGTTCCATGAGAAACCTGTCTTGATTCAGTCAGGCCACTGGTATCACAGTAAATGGCCCTGTCACCTTCTACTTAAAGGTGTCATGTGGTAAGATGGATGGCCAAAGTAGTCCCTGATTAATTACATCAAAGAATCCATATTCCTCCTTGTCATCATTTTGAATGTCTGGGCTGGAAGTTGTAATTTCTACTCAATTCATTCTACAGGCCTATGAAAACTTTGTGAAAAAGCATGGAAAAGAAAAACTTCTTCCTGGTCTTGAAATGAACCATAAGCAGCTGTTCTTTCTGAACTTCGCACAGGTATCATACACTTCTCGATTCAAGGCTTTGAAAGCCACCTGAAGTTACAGTTTAACAGTAAGTCAGAAAGAGTAGGCTGACTTTCACAGTTTTACTAAGAGCTGGCAGAGTTGCTAAGCTGAGCAGTGTTCACTACGAAGCAGTGAAAACAAGGTCATTAGGTAATTTTTATCTTCCCTAAATAAATACATTCAGCCACGGTTTCTTATGTACAAATGCCTTTGTCCAAGGACATCAGTATACCTTTTTTTTTTAACAAAATAGACATTTTTTCCTCTATGTTCTAATGTGAAATTTATTCTCACAACATTAAGTATTTCATAGTGAAATGACAGCAAGTCTCTTCCTGGACAATCTTAATGCTAACAAATGTTTTTCTTTGTTATGTGTGTAGGTATGGTGTGGAACATACAGACCAGAATACGCTGTGAACTCCATCAAAACTGATGTGCACAGCCCAGGCAAATTCAGGTCAGCATGTACAATAATCTTCAGTGAAATTCCTAGCTGCAACACGGCTTTTAGCTATAGACTTTAAAGAGCTCCACACAGAAGGCTAGGCTGCGCTTACCGGGGTAACTCAGGCATATACACATACGTAGGTATAGCACGCTGAAGATGGTTTAAGAGCGACAGACTGTCCCGCTAGACCTCCCAGCCCTAGCACGGCTCTGGTCCTTCCCAGGGAGCTCCACAGGCAGAATAAGGCTGTGGGGGACTCCTCCCCCGCTCCAGACAATACAACTTAATTCTGCCCACACTGCTCCGAACAGCTGTCGTCACAGGACACAGACACCATCACCTGGCTGTTACCAAACGTGCATGATGGTTGCAGCAGCGTCCCAGTGATGTGTCTGGAATCCAGTGCTCTTCCAGGAGTCCCCTGGCTCCCACAGTAGCTCCTGATAGGGTTCTCGTAGAGACCAAAGGCTATGCATGGGCTTTCATCCTCCACTAAAGTCACAGGTAAAATCTCCAGGTAATTGGTGGAGTGCAAAGATTTTACTCTTTCGAGCTCAGAGAAGAATTCATCTTGTTTTAAACAGTACCACTGACAGAGAGAGAAATGACCTTCTGTTGATAGCCTTCGCTATCATTAGAACGAGGAACACCTTTGCCATCTAGAGCTAGAAAGATGTTCTTCTGGTCCAACAGCGAGGAGCGGCCTGTCTTCGCTGTTACGTTACCAGCACTACCCTAACGCCTGCAGCCCAGAACTGGGGCTGCGCTGTGCCCCAGCTGTTACACAAGTCACTGTTTGTTCCCTCTTGCAAGAGTAACAGGAGTGAGTTTTAGGTGGAAGACCGCTGCCCCTCAGCCAGGACCAGAGCTGTATATTGTGGTGCAATAAGCAAACCTGTGTTCTCTGCCTCGTGTACTCAGCCAGCCTTCCCAAGGACAGCTGGCCTTCCATTCAGCAGTCGTGTGAGAAACTTGGCTGTTCAGGGCGGAAGCCTCTGGGCCAGACTGGGATCTTGTCTTTTTAACTTAGGCCAGAGCACCCTATTCTGCAGTAGTGTAAGAAGGTTTTTGCTCTAATAAACCTGTTTGGTCAAATGCCATGACATCAAGTAGTAATGCAGACATCACAACATCTCTGTTAGCTTTGAAAGGCCGTGTCATCTCCAGGATTCACATAGACAATAGCTGATTTCTCTCCTGATACAATTCAGTACATTAATAACAGTATCTTTCTTTCAACGGCTTTTCACCAAAGAATTATTTTGTTTATCCCACATACTGAAATATTTAGTGAAAGCAGGGACTGTTCCTTCAATTGCTACTTGACTGGCATTTCACTGTGGGTGGTTTTTGTACTACGTGCAGATCTCTCCCTGTCCTGGTTCCAGCCAGGACAGAGCCAGTTCTGCCTCCAGCAGCTCCTGGGTCTGGATTCCGTGTGTGCAGAGCGGTGCCAGCACACGGCTGGTGTTGGTGCTGCCGAACGATCAAGGACAGTTTGCAGTTTCCCAGGTGTTGCTGATGGGCAGGTGCAGAAACCTGGGAGGGCACGGCCAGAAGAGTTGATCCGAGCTGGCCAGAGAGAGTGTTCCCTGCCAGAGACGGCACGGCCGGGGTGAGGGAGGGTCGGCCATTGCCCCCGGCTCTGGTTCCTTATTCAGTTTATGTTCCCTTCTTGTTACCCTATTTTTGTTTTAATTTGTTTGGGCCTGTGTGTTCGTCTGTCTGTTCCCTCACTCACTCTCTCTGGCACTGGCTGTTCTGGGATGGCTGCGGGGGAATATCCCTGCTCCTGGCTGCTGCTGGGGACGGGCTGTATCAGTCCTCAGGTGGTGAGAAATTATGCATCGTTCATGTTATATATTCTATTATCCTTACACATTATTATTATAATGAATATATTTTTGTCTTTTCCTTTGCTGTCCTGTTAAAGTGTTTTTATCTCAACCCACGAGCTCTCTCTCTCCCCCCGATTCTCCTCCTCACCCCACTGGGGAGGGGAGGGGTGAGCGAGCGGCTGCCTGGTCTGGTTACCCTTTGGGGTTAAACCATGACACTCCCAGAGGCAGTTTATGCATCAAGTCCTACAATCAGCAGAGTTTGGTCTCAATGCTAATGAGACTCTGCAGCTTCTTCAGAACAGCGCCTCCTCTTTGCATATCTAATTTGTAGGAGCCACCAATCCTTTGATGTTCACTAGTTCAGCATCTTTGTGCAACTGTGTTTGCGTATATCTTGGATATATTACGTCATGTATTGTGCTGGTTTTACGTCAGTATGAAAGGCTATAAACTTCATAGGGAATTACACAAATATTAATGAGAAACCATACTGCCATTTTTAGAATGTGAACTAATTTTCAGGATGAGGCCCTCATAAGAGCTCTACAATTGAAAGCATTTCAATCCACGAGACATACCCACGAAATTACTGCCTAATGACATGCTATTTTTTGTTTGGGTTTTTTGTTGTTGTTTGATTTAACACCTGCTACACCAACTGCTGGGGACTTCTCCTTTTGGGCAGGACAGGCAGCTCTTAAAAATTCTAATTGCACAGTACAAGCTTAGTTCACAGGCTAACAACTCTGAGTACTGGACAATCTTTTGATTGTAGAATCTTTTGTCCACTAGAAAAATAAGAAGTTAATAGAAAGATGCCTTAGATCAGTAAGTTGTCAAAGGCAGGTTAAAGAGAATCTGTATCTGAGTAACATGCAAAATTACAACACAGCAAGCACAGTAACAGATGCAAGTCAAGCCCTGCTTATGTACCCAATACCTGCAGTTCTGGGGATGTTAGTAAATGAAGCAGGATTCTTGTACCACTGATGTTTTTATCTGTTTGTTAATAAGAAATGTAAGTAAAGTATTATTACACCAAAAATACTTTTTGCTCTGTTTCTAGCAAAATCCCATTGTAGCCGTGCCAGTCCTTAAGAGCAAGGAAGCATTGCTGTATCACTTAAATGCATGACGTTTTTGTAATCATTTCTCTGTGCTGGCTCCTGAGACCAGTTAGCAAATACTCTCGGTTTTGATCTCGCAGAGACAGTCAGATTACTGCAGACGTCAGCTGCTGAGCTTCACCTCAACTTCTGTGGACACTTCCTAGTTCTGTTGAATCTAACGATTAAGATTATTCACAGAATAATCACAAATTACCCAAAGTAATAGTTCTTCAAATAATTCCTGGTCCACAAGCAATGTGCATCAGTATCTGTATTTGACATTTGAAGCTGAAGTCATTTTCCTGCATAGGTATGTGCATGCTCTATTTCCATTCCTGAAGGAATGAGCAACGCCTAGCAGATATATTCACATATGTTCACAATTAGACATATAAAAACTGCTTTAGCTGGAATGTCCTCATGTTCATTTGAAAGCTGTTCTTTGTACGAGTCTTTTTTCCAGGAAACTCATTCACTGGAACATTTGTGGAGAATGCCCAGAGAAGGACTATGAGCTCAGTTAAAACTTGATCAGTGTAAAAATGTAAATGAATGTTTACTGAAAAGTTACCCACAGTCCTCTACCTCAGTGTCCTGTTTTCCCTTTACCGAGAAATTTGTCAGGAAAACATAGTCTTCATTGAGAATTTTTTCAGCTAACAAGCAATAAACCCTTTCCTAGTGAAATAAATAGAAGTTTTGTGAGAGCCAGTAAGGAAGAAGGGACAGGTCCTGTATTTCACGGGGGCTGCAACAGGGACCATACCAACTGAAAAGAGACAATAAAGCCATGACTTGAGGTGAAATGGGAGCCCTAGTCAGAGTTCAGAACTACAGGTGCTTCCCACAGTATTTGGAGGTGACACAAGAAAAGAAGTTACAAAATGCAAATCGTCATTTTTTTTTGAAACAAAGGCAAGCAGCAATGACAAGATGTTGTGTTTTCTTTTAAAGGGTCATAGGATCGTTGCAAAACACTCCCGAGTTTTCTGAAGCCTTTTCATGCTCCAAGACAAACTACATGGATCCTGCTAAAAAGTGCCGAGTTTGGTGACGGAACTGTAAACCTTGCATCTCGAGAAGCTTTCCAGACAAAGAGAATTTGCGAACTGATTTTGAGAAGGGGAGGAGGGAAGAAAACTGAGGGGAATATGCTAAAGTAGTCGCTGTAAATCTTAGTAAACAGCAAAACCAAATAAATCACGCATCAAAACATCAAATGAAGCCGACGCAGCAATTAGCCGCTCCAGCTGATCGGCGGCTTTTCCTATCACTGAACCCTGTAGAATCTAAATCACTTGATGGTGTACAGTAACATTTCACTTGTAGTTAATCCTGTTCCCCACTGGCCAGTGTTTTTTTGGATTTATTTTGAAATGTTAAAGTATAACCCATTATCTCCCACTGGTTACTGAATGCGTATTTCTGATCAAGCGGTGGAAGGAAATATTAAGTAACACAGCTTTAGGCATCATAACATGATAATGACACAACAGTTTATATCCTGTCAGACTTTGTACCCTCTGCTGTTATAAATCTGTTTGACCAAATGTTTTCATTTTTACTTGAAACCATTTATACAAGAGGAGTCCAAAGACCTGCTGTAATTAAGTAACTTCTCACTAACTATTCCAGCGTGTATTATCTGAAGTCACTATTTACAACCATTTATTTACTGCTTTCCAGCCAAACTGAAATTGTAGGTAATTTATTAATTTTTGAATATATAATCTGTAAGATTGTGATCAAAGATCCTTTCACAGTTTTCTAAGCTTTTTCTTGCTTTCTCTAAAGTTGGCCTTTTTTAAAGTTTCTAGAAATGTATAAATCATAGGTTTTATATTTAAATCTGAGCTATACTTCTGACTTGAATTATTGTAATATATTTTATCAGTGGCTGCATAGAACTGGGGAATTTGAGTAAAGCATGGTACCAGGCAATATGACAAAGTCTACAAAACAGAGCTCTCCAGTGGAGTGACCAGTAGCCAAGTTTTCAGGATGACTTTCGCAGTCTTTAGGCTCTGATCCTGCGCACAATCTGTACATCTTCTGACTGATGTCAGTCCTCACACCAGTAAAGCTGCACAGCTGATTGCAAGAACGGAGCTTTAGCTAAGAAGGTAACAGGCTTTAAATCTGCAAGGATATGTATTAAACATTCTCATGCAGATTGCAAAGGAACTTACTGCTTTGTATATCAAAGCAAACAGATTTCCAGAAATAAGTACCAGATACCTCAGATGACTGCTACAATAGGTATATTTAAAAACCTATGTTCCTTTTAGCTTTCTGAGTTTGTCATCTGATAAAAACATTTTGATAATAAACTAAAATGATGAGCCAAATGCAATGTGTGTTCTTTATCGGAAACATTCAAGTGCAAAAAAATATTCTCTGAAAATACATTTCTGTTCTCGCCCCTGAGCACACACACCTCAACACCAGCAACAACTGACAAAAGGAGAATTAAAATTGTTTTGTTCTAGCTTAAAAACAGATGTCAGTAAGTTATTTAGTATCTCAGGAAATCACACCAAAATTGCCTGTAGAAAACTTCCTCTTCTAAGACTTTTCCCCAACAGTACGATAAAGAGAGCAGAAAACAGAATCCTTTTCAGGAACTCCCAGCTGGAGTCGTCACGCTCAAAGCAAGAGCAATCCTGAAGGCACCAGTAGCAGCCAGTACAGCTCCGCTGCTGCTGAGGTATGGTGGCTGTACCTGCAGTTCCCTGGCAGCTGTGGGAGGACCAGTGCTTGCCATGCACCCGAGAGCACCAGTGGCCAAAGGCAGCCAGGGAGCAAGGCAGGGCCTGCAGGGGCCTTGCGCCCACCCTGTTTCTCTAGTCACCACGGCCTGTCAGTCACTCCCGACCACCGAAGGGAAGCAAAGAGTGAAAAAAGGTACAAGTTAGAGAAAAGCGATAGAAAAAAAACCCAAAAGTTGTGTTAACTGGGTTTTTACCTCTCTGCTGGGCCCCTTCTTCACTCCTATCCATGTATTTGTCATAGAACTTTCTATACTTTTCATCGTTAACCTGATGCATCCAAATGAAACTCAATCCTTTCAGGATTCAGGCCCATGAAACGGGAAGTACCCTTATCCCCGTTTTACAGCTAGATACGCTAACACTCATCAAGGTTCAAAAGAAATTCAAAATAAATAAATACAGAATAATATTAAATGTAACCACCAATAAATAAGAATCATTAATAATTAGTGAATAGAATAGCAAAGAAACCCCATGAGTAAGTCAGTACAGTTGTAACGTCTGCTCAATAGCGTACCAGCAAGCTTTTCCAATACACCTCGTGTCTCGTTTGCCTGCTAGACAGACAAAAAACTTGAAGACCATATTTATTGTTGGAGACACAGATTCCTCCCTGTGATTTTCAACAGCAAGCATAGTACACAGTGACTTTTTTTCACTTCCAAGCGACCTAGACACATATAAAAACAGTTGCATGTCGATTCACGCTCGCTCCTGAGGGAGCGGGGAAGGTGAATTCATATATACCACCAAGGATACGGTCATTTCTTTCAGCCTTGCAGTAGGAAATAAAGCTACCCTTGTGGAAAGCATCCAGCAGCGCTCTGGCCAGAGCAGCAACACATACTCTTTGAGGAAACAAAGGCAGAACAGCTGTCTTTAGACATGTCATCGAACCCAGCTTTTACATTCATGAATTACAAGGCTCTCTTCTCCAAACCCCCATTTCACCACTGCTTCCCCCTGCAATCTCTTTTATTACAGACAATCCAGCCGTAACAACGAGCTAGGAGTCTGGAAAGAAGTGTGCGAAACATAAATGGAACATAATGCATATGATCAGGAAAAAGCTAAGTGCAGGAAAGCCTTGTATTGGCATTTAACAGAAAACTAAGGTGTGAAATACATGTCTTAGAAACCAAACTTGAACCAGTGGCAATTATGATTTCCTCACTCATGCAAAAGTGAAATTCGGGTCTTCATAAAAGCAGCATAGCACTAATCATTCAGATGTGAGCTATCTGACATTAAACAAGCAGCGACAATCAGAATATACCTTTCATCACAGCTTGCAGCTAATTAGCGCCAGCGAGGATGTTCCTTCTCAGAGCATTAACATGTCAGGGAATATTTACAGACATCCCATAGAAAGCATTTACCAAAGGCCCCAAAACCAACAAACAAGCCTGAAGGCTGTGTCGCTCAGTGCAGCATTCATATTTTACTGCTGCTCCAGTCCCACAGGTAACCACTATTTCCCAGCAGCAGTTCAAGTTGTGTGCAAACACGCCGGTCCTTTCTCGCATTCCCATGAGCCTGGCATGAGGCACCTGTAAATTCAGTAAATTGCCAGATTGACTGGCGCCGGTCCTTTCTTGCATTCCCATGAGCCTGGCATGAGGCGCCTGTAAATTCAGTAAATTGCCAGATTGACTGCTGAAAGTTATAAACCCAGTAAACATGGCATCACTAACACAAACCTTGTGTTGCTAAAATTTTTGCATTTTCTGTAAATTTTACCTGCCTTGGCTACATCACCTAAGATAATGTGTTTCTGTTTTACTGAAAAGATACTTAAAACCAAGTCAGCATCGAGATATGAAGAATTTGCAACAGTATGTAGGAAAAAAAATTAACTAGCGACCTATGAAGTATGCATTAGCACGTGTTTGCGAATCTTCAAAACCAGGAAGAGGCAAATAAAGCAAAAAAAGGCAAAAAATCATCAGTATTATCTCAATGGAAGGCAAGGAATTTCTGGAAGAGGAGAGTATTCCATACCATAAAAAAAAAAAAAAAAAAAGAAAAATTTGTTATTACCTGATGAGAATTTAAATAGATCTTGATTTGTGGATGAATATGGGCTATCTCCTCCTTGTTAGATTCCTCTAATTCCCTGCCCTTGAAAGTTTTATTCTTGCGTTTTGTTTTCCAGCTATTTAAGCCACTTTTCATTTGTATTTTCTCAGAGAAATCCATTCCTTACAAATAACCACACATTCACATAGTCCATCTGCAGTGGTTTTCCTCATTTCCTGCCCATTTAAGCTCCAGCTTCTCCCTCTGCTGTATTTTCCTTTAAATACATTCACACAGATTTTGGCACTCTCTTTGTTGGTACAAAAAGCAGTCCTGGAGCCTGCTGCTGTGTAGGTCTACTCTTATATATCCAACACCTTACGAGCTATGATCTAGCAGGAACATTGCGGCTGGCTGGCTGTTGCCGGCAG
>JMFS01108342.1:0-10067 GCA_000699545.1 Podiceps cristatus
TCCTCCTGCAGAACCTTCCTACCCTCGAGCATGAAGAACATGATGGACTCATCAATTTATCCATGCATTTCTGAAGTTTCCTTTTATGGAGACAGCAAAAACAATGAAAACCCCAAAGAAACAAACAAAACCCTGTGAGATTTGAATAGGGAATAGTGGTGAGGGAGGGTGGCCATTCGGCTCCACAGAATGTTCATAAGGGTAAGATTTCTGTGGGTTTAAAAGCATCAGGAAACCTGGTCATCACCCCCTGCAAGCCCCTGCTTTCCAGACCAGCTGTGCCCTGGTCATCTGCTGCTGCTACTGCCAGCGCACAGGTCTGACTTGTCCCTAACGAGAACAAAGATGTGCAGGCCCGTTCTTTTGGAGCAGCGCCCTGCTCCCCCAGTGCACACCTCTGTGCCAGGTCTGGGGCTAGCTCAGATCAATGGGACTGCTCACATGCTTGAAGTTACGGCTGGGACAGAAGCACTTTGCTAAAGCAGAGACTTAGCTTGCTGATTGATGTCTGTTCATCATATTTACAGTCTTCAAAGCATTCTCTGTCACTTTCAGTTTATTAATTCAGTATTGTAGTCCTGTACCAGTGATCCAAATATCTCTTATACCTCATATTTCAGTGATGGAAGCATATGTCTGAACCGTGATCACATTAAGAATGGCCAGTTTGTTGGGACATAGATGTCATAGATCAAAGCTGAGCTTTCACTGTAAATCTAGGGGAAATTAAATTTTGAATGACTTATGGCTCTGTTTTCAACTCCAAATACTCCAGCAGGGTTTCAAGTTAGACTGTTCCAACATTCATATAGTGAAATGGTTGCATAACATAAGAGCACAAATTTAATCCATAGAAAAGAGGGGTGTTTTGTTTGTTTGTTTTAATTTGCTTACATTTCAGAAGTTTAAGACTTTTTTTATTAAGAAAGGTTTATTAAGGTTTTTATTTTTTTTGTAATGAAACAATAGAAAAAGGCATTCAAACCTTTGGTTAAAAGCAAGGTCTGTTTTGCCAGCAAAGCTTAGTAACAAGGGGAGGTAGAGTATTTGAATGGTACATTCTATTACAGGAAGAAAAAGAAACTAGTTTCCTGAAACCTTCTAAAATGAGCATTGGAAATTAATTAACCCCAGATAGTAGTGTTGGACTATTCCAATGTATACAATAAAATTAATCTCGAAAGATAAAATATCATGAAAATATCAAGTTAACAATAGTTATGAAACATATAATTATAGAAGGGACCGAAATTTGTTTGACACAACAATGTACAAAGAAAATAAGCTCTAAGGGAAAAAAAAAACCACAATAGAGCAGGAAAAAAAAAAGTCAGAAAACTTATCAAAATGCTTCTACGCTTAACTTTTTCAGGGAAAGCCTATTGTATGTATGATTTGAAGGTGAATAGGCAGTCTCAGGAGTTTAAACTGATTTTTATTGATGCGAAGATGATAAATTTGAATTCTTAATACTAATTTCCATATTGCTCCATTGGTTAGTGCTGGATGAATTGTTTTGTGTGTTGAGTCTTTTTCTGTCTCTGATAATGAAGTCTTTGCTCTTTCTCAGAAGGTTCTTTTATGATATGTTGAAGAGTGGGTGTTCCACCAGGGCAGCATTTTCTTATGAAATAAAAAGTTATCAGCACTTTTCTTATCAATAATGACAGCCTTGATACAGAAATATGTGTCAGGTAAATTTAGAGATCCATGGCTCTGGGAAGAATGAATGACAGTTGACTTTAGGTTTTAAGACTGGCTAGACAGTTCTCTGTAGTTCTCCTGAGAGAGCTGTATGCAGCCAGAGAGAGCAGTAGTGATGACATGAACCAAAAGGAAGCCTAATTAAAGCCACTGCTGTCAACAACTCAACTTCACCAGGACATTTTCTCTTTATTTCTCTTGAAGTTACAAGTGTGACCTGACTGAAGTTAACCATTAGGCTACATAAAGAAAAAAAGACAGGTCATTGTCATAGGAGTCTCTCTCCTGAGGGGAACAGAGGGCCCCATATTCAGACTGGATCCACTTCTAGGTAATTCTGCTGCCTCCCTGGGGCCTGGGTTAAAGATGTGAAGAGAAAGCTTCCTACCCCGGGACAACCCTCAGATTACTGTCCATTATTGATTTTTCAGGTAGGCAGAGATGAACTTTCAACTAGAAGTCCAGGGGCAATCAAGAGAGACTTCAGAGCCTTGGAAAGACTGGTTAAGGGATGAGGAGCACAGGTAGCATTCTCCTCTATCCCTCCAGTTGCTGGGAATGATGAGGGAAGAAACAGGAAGAGCCAGCAGATCCATACCTGACTCCGAGCCTGGTGTCACCAGGAGAATGTAGGTTTTTTTGATCATGGGATGGTCTACACGTGACCAGGCCTGCTGGTGGCAGATGGGGTATACCTGTCTCAAAAGAGGGAAAAGGATCTTTGCATAGGAGTTAGCAGGGCTCAATGAAAGAGCTTTAAACTAGATTTGAAGTGGGAAAGGGATAAAACCAGGCCTCCTAGAGATAAGCCTGGGAGCAGCATGCCGATGCTTGAAGAACAGAGTTCTAACAAGGTCTTCCAGTCTGCCATCTTGGTGGAGGTAGGGGATGGAGATCCATGTGGCAGCAAAGACATGAGGGTTACTGATGTGTTAGAAACCACAGAAGTGTCTGAGAATGGTCACATAGGAACTATGGCTTCTGCCCCCCAAAAGATGGCAGGATCAGTAGCCCAACTGAAGTGCATCTACACCAATGCACGCAGCATGGGCAGCAAACAGGAGGAGCTGGAAGCCGTTGTGCATCTGGAAAACTATAATATAGTTGCCATCATGGAAATGTGGTGGGATGACTTGCACAAATTGCTGCAATGGATGGCTACAAACTCTTCAGAAAGGATAGTTCAGGAAGGAGAGGCAGTGGGGTAGCCCTGTATGTTAGGGAGTGTTTTGACTGTCTAGAGGAGATAATAGGGTTGCGTGTTTATGCGTAAGAATCAGGGTAGAGGCCAGCAAGGTAGGTACCATGGTGGGAGTCAGTTATAGGCCACCCAACCAGGATGAAGAGGCAGAAAAAGTATTCTATGAGCAGCTGGGAGAAGTCTCACAATTTCTCTTCCTTGTTCTTGTGGGGGACTTGAACTTACCAGATGTCTGCTGGAAATACAATACATCAGAGACGAAATAGTCCAGGAGGTTCCTAGAGTGAGTAGAAGATAACTTCCTGACACAGCTGGTGAGTGAGCCAACTAAGGAAGGCGCCTTGCTGGACCTGTTGTTTGCAAACAGAGAAGGACTTGTGCGTAATGTGATGGAGGCCGTCTTGGGCATAGCAATCATGAAATGATAGAATTTTCAATTCTTGGAGATGTAAGGAGTGGAATTGGTAGAACTGCTGCCTTAGTCTTCCAGAGGGCAGACTTTGGCCTGTTTGGGAGCCTTGTTGACAGAATCCCTTAGGAGGCAGACCTAAAGAGCAAAGGAGTCAGGAAGCCTGGACATTCTTCAAGAAGGAAATCTTAAAGCTCCAGGAGTAGCCTGTCCCCATGTACAAAAAGTTGAGCTGACAGGGAAGAAGACCAGCTTGGCTAAACAGAGAGCTTTGGCTGAAACTCAGGAAAAAGGGAGAGTTTATGACCTTTGGAAGAAGGAGCAGGTAGGTAGCTCAGGAGGACTCATAAGGATGTTGTGAGATTATGGAGGGAGAAAATCAGAAGGGCCAGAGTCCAACTAGAACTTAATCTGGCCTCTGCTGTAAAAGACAATAAAAAATGTTTCTATAAATACATTTACAACAAATGAAGAGCTAAGGAAAATCTCCATCCTTTATTGGATGCGGGGAGAAACATAGTGATAAAGGATGAGGAAAAGGCTGAGGTTCTTAATGCCTTCTTTGCCTTAGTCTTTAATATTAAGACCAATTGTTCTTGGGGTACCCAGCCCCCTGAGCTGGAAGACAGGGAAGGGGAGCAGAATGAAGCCCCCATAATCCAAAGGGAAATGAGTAGCAACCTGCTATACCACTTACACATACGCAAGTCAGTGGGTCTGAATGAGATCTATCCAAGGGTACAAGGGAGCTGGTGGAAGTGCTCACCGAGTCACTTTCAATAATTTATCATCAATTCTGGGTAACTGGGGAGGTCCCAGTTGACTGGAGGTTAGCAAATGTGATGCCCATCTACAAGAAGGGCCAGAAGGAGGATCTGGGGAACTACAGGCCTGTCAGTCTGACCTCAGCACCAGGGAAGGTTATGGTGTAAATCATCTTGAGTGCCATCACACGGCACATACAGGAAAAGCAGGTGATCAAGCCCAGTCAGCATGGGTTTACAAAAGGCGGGTCCTACTTGACTAACCTGATCTCTTTCTACGACAAGGTGACCTGCTTAGCGTCACACAGCAAGTGAAAGGCTGTGGATGTTGTTTAGCTGGACTTTAGTAAAGCCTTTGATACCATTTCCTATAGCATCCTCCTGGAGAAACTGGCTACTCATGGCTTGGATGGGCATATGCTTCACTGGGTAAAAAACTGGCTGATGGCCGAGCCCAAAGAGTTGTGGTGAATGGAGTTAAATCTGGTTGGTGGCTGGTCACAAGTGGTGTTCCCCAGGGCTCAGTATTGAGGTCAGTTCTGTTTAATATCTTTATCATTGTTCTATATGAGGGGATCAAGGGCACCGTCAGTAAGTTTGCAGACAACACCAAGTTGAGCGGGCGTGTTGATGTGCTTGAGGGGAGGAAGGCTCTGCAGAGGGATCTGGACAGGCTGGGTCGATGGGCTGAGGCCAACTGTATGAGATTCAACAAGGCCAAGTGCTGGGTCCTGCACTTGGGTCACAACAACCCCAGGCAACGCTACAGGCTGGGGGGGGAGGGGCTGGGGAGCGCCCAGCAGAAAAGGTCCTGGGGATGTTGGTCGACAGCTGGCTGAATATGAGCTGACAGTGTCCCCAGGTGGCCAAGAAGCCCAACAGTATCCTGGCTTGTATCAGAAATAGTGTGGCCAGCAGGACTGGAGAAGTGATCGTCCCCCTGTACTTGGTACTGTGAGTACTGTGTTCAGTTTTGGGCCCCTCACTACAAGAAGGACATTGAGCTGCTGGAGCGTGTCCAAAGAAGAGTAACAAAGCTGGTGAAGGGTCTACAGCACAAAGCTTGTAAGGAACAGCTGAGGGAACTGGGGTTGTTTGGTCTGGAGAAAAGGATGCTCAGGGGAGACTTTATTGCTCTCTACAACTACATGAAAACAGGTTGTAGTGTGGGTCTCTTCTCCCAGCTAACAACCAATAGGACAAGAGGAAATGGCCTCAAGTTCTTCCAGGGGAGGTTTAGATTAGATATTAGGAATCCTTTCATCACTGAAATGTTTATCAAGCACTGAAACAGGCTGCCAAGGGAAGTGGTATTTAAAAGACAGGTAGATGTGGTTCTTAAGGACATTGTTTAGTGGTGGACTTGGCAGTGATATGTTAATGGATGGATGCAATGATCTTAAAGGTCCTCTCCAATTCAAGTGATTCTATACATTAGGTGCATTTAGTTTTCATTATTATTGAATGTATTTATATTATACAACAATACATAGTATATATGTATACGTCATTAAATATATATACACTGTCTGTAAAATAAAGTTTAAGTTGTGGTTTTGGTGAAGTAGAAAGCATTACAAAATAGGGTACCCCATATATGTAAAGCAGACAGTTACAGTGCAGCGGATCCAGGCTTCCTTGAAGTGCTCTGAATGTGTCCCCACCCCATACCCCTCCATGTGGCAAGGCTCATGGACACTTACTATATTTCAAGAGCTGAATGTAAATTTTTGAAGCTTCCTGTAGAAAAGGTGAAGCAAATTGTGTGTAAAGTGTGAGTCCCTTCTGTCGTAGTTTAATCCCAAATTGTAACCGGACCATGCAGCTGCTTGCTCATCCTCATTCCCCCCACCCCCACCCTGGTGGGGTGGGGAGGAGAATCAGAGAGAGAGAGAGCTTGCAGGTTGAGATAAAAGCACTTTACCAGGACAACAAAGCAGCCAGGGAGCAGGGATATTCCCCCGCAGCCATCCCAGAACAGCAAGTTTCAGAGGGAACGAGCGATGGCACAGACAACCAAACAACCAAACAGGCCCGAGTGTAAAAAAAAAAAAAAAAAAAAAAAATAAAAAAGTAACAAGAAGGGAACATGATTGGAACATGAACTGAACAAAAAGGAGTAAGAAAAAGAAGTGGGGCAATGGCTGACCCTCCCTTATACCGGGCATGCCGTCCATGGTATGGAATACTCTCTTTGGCCAGTTTAGGTCAACTATTCTGGCTGTGCCCCTCCCGAGTTTTTACACCTGCACATCAGCAAAGCTTGGGAAACTGCAAAATGTCCTTGATCGTTTCGCAGCAAGCAACAACATCAGCAAACTATCACTATTTTTCACATACTAAATCCAAGACACAGTAGCTGCTGAAGACAAAACTAGCTCCGTCCTGGCTGAAACCAGGACACCTTATCAGTCACTAAAATGTTCAATCTGATAGTTTGGTTATTTTCTGTTGTATATTTCAGTTATCAGGAAAGGGAGTGTGTTGAGAGAACAGAAGCCACTAGTACTCCTTTTCAAAGAAATAAAAAGTGAAATAGGACATTTTTCTGGCAATTATAGCTAAGGAAGCAAAAAAATCCTGGAAGATGCTAATTTTCATTTCAGTGGGTTTTTTTGTTTTTGTTTTTGTTTTTTATGAAATCTTGTAGTATAAACACAGATTCTCAAATATTTTAAATAGGTATTTAAATAATTTTCATATTCTTTTTAATCTGAACTCAGTTTCCATCTCACAGCCAGGGTCCAAAGTGTAGAAGGTTGGAGATGCATGGCACCATGGTGACTGATTAAGAATACTGGAAATGTTGTAATGGTGACTAAATTAAGTACCATACATTTTTAGATTTAATTTAATAAGCTCTGTCTCTGAAGATAAAAGAAATAAAGGACCATCAATACATACAAAAAATACGTAGATCCAGGCTCAGCTGTTCAGTAGCTTTCTGTCCTTCTCTTGTCAGTGCTTTCTTTTTGTTGTGTTAGCTTGGGAGGGAAATTTCAGGTCTTAAGGAGGTGTTCTGTTCAAAGAGGATAAGAGTTTTACGCACGGAATTAGCTATTTGCTGCATATTTAATTAACTAGAAATTAGCTGCCTACTGTGACTTGATGATATCAGAAGTGGACTGCTAGAGTTTTATCTTTAGTGTCTTAATAGGACAACTGTGCTGTACATGCATATGCACATTTATTTAACATTGCTGTTAAAAGAGATTATTTGTTAGAACAAACCCTAAATCCTTTTGTGAGTGTGAGAGGAAACAGCGGTACCTGAGCTGTTGATGTACCCCAGTTGTTGGCAAACAGTTACCTTTTTATGTAATACTGGTCACAGTTTGGAATTTAGAGCCTACACCCCCAATTGTTTTTCTTAACAGTTGTTTAACCTTCAAAATTTAACTGATAATCTCTGTAAAAACTTATATACCACCTCCTAGCTACTTCTGATGTTAGCACTCTCATTCACATATATATTTTAATTCTGTAGATTTATGTATTTAATGTAGAATATATTCTACAAAATGTAAATCATAAAGTAACACTTATTTTTTTCAAATGGATTTTGAGGTGCTTACGCTTTATGCTTACCTCTCCTTCTTGCTAGCTTTCCTCTACATGATTGTATATAATGGGAAGTCCTATATACTTATTAAAGCAAAAAGCAGTAATACCCCCTGTATGGACAGACATTTCCAAGAGGTGTTGTCTGTGGCCCTCTTTAGTCAGTGGCCTCTTAGACGTGAGCAGTGTTGATTTCATTGTTATGATGGTCTGCTCCTTATGGCCTTTTCTCCTGTCTTCTTTTGCCTGTTGCCTCTCATATGACTAGCAGCATGTCGGTCATGTGGCAGGTTCACGTTTGGCTGTGCAATGGCATCACATAGATATAATTACATCATGTCGTGTTGTGTAATTTCTGCGCATCCAGTCACACAAGCATATACATCATGATGCGAGGGACAGGGCGACCTGATTTTTGGTCTTATGAAGTTGGTCTTCTGGTCAAGTAAAAGGTCAGGAAATATTTCCTTGAATATTAGCATAAGAGGCTGTATGGCTTCCTGAGCCATATGAAGGTCTGTGTATGAGGAATTTTGTGGATGAATCTAATGTGGATGATGGGGAAAACATCAGAAGACAGGAAGAAAATGGCTGAAAGAACAATCCAGCTCATGACTGTGTAGTTCAGTGGTACTTATCAAAGAAATCACTTTGAATTGAAGCTTTTTATTTCAGCCATGTTTAGTTAAACCCAGAGCTGCTTATTTCTGTTTTAATGCTATTTTCCTTTCAACATACATTGACAAACATTTTCAAGCATAGTCTAGCTAGTCATAATTCATCTGATTTCGGATCTGTAATTTTATGGACTGATACAAAACTGTGTCACTTTTCAATATGTATAGTATTGTGTGCAATACTGAAAGAATAGTGTTTGAGAGAGACGGCACATTCTGTTTCTGACTGTTCAAAAACCACAGAGAAATGAGATAAAAAAGGAACGTGAAAATCAGTGTTCTGTTCCATCTGCATCTGACTTTGGGCTGGTAGCTTTAATGAGAAATTTAAAACAGAAAGAAAAGTAGAAACTACTTATGATCAGTTCTTTGAATTTTTGTCATTGCTGCATCTCAATACACTAAAGGTAGCTAGAAACATTAATGGCCTGAGCTTTTCCAAGGGAGAAAAGCACTCATACCTGAAGTTTCTTTTAAGTGTCCTTGTGTCAGTCTGATGTAAGCAGACCTACTACAGAACATGAAAAATGTCATGTTTAGTTCTGTCCTCAGGTACATGACTTCAAGGCCCAAGAGATTGGGAAGGATTAATGCTAATTTAAAGGAATCCATAAGTGTATGGAAGAAATACAAAAGAATAAACAAGACACTTTGAGACACTATCTATACTTATCAAATGAACATGTCAGTGTGTTCTGCTTGCATTTTAAAAGCATTCCTATCATTTGTTCCTTGCTTGTTCCTACAGGCTGTTTTGTACATATTCATGTTATATGCACATGCTATGAGATTTGTTATATTTTTCTCAGAAGGTGAAAATGCTGGCTAGGAAACCAGCAAACAGAATTCAGAACACTACTAACAACCCAGGACAAAATACTTGAGGCAGAAGTGTGCACAGAGTTCAGAACTGGAAAAATAAAACCCTAGCATTTAGTCTGCAGACATGAGAAAATACAAGCCTATCTGGAAAAAGACAGAGGCACTGTAATAGACTATTGCTTTGCAAGGGGTATTGGTGTTTAGAGGCTGGAAAAGGGGGAATACTTTGACAAGAGAAAAATTCTATTGAGCTGCAGCTGATCAATCTTACAGCTAAAAAGGAACAGATCATCTGTATAGGGAAAACACTCATTTCAGATTAGGCACTTCTACATCAGAAATAGTGATAGTTACCAAGCAGGTGACAAAGGAATAAGAAGGTAAAATTCATCATATATGGTGGCAATTTTACCCATGTTATTAAAGTATCTGAACTACAGGTGTAAGTTAATAAATTGGAGAAAGAGTGACAGTTTGTAGTAACGTCTTGGTAAAAGACCCGGAATTGTCAAGAGACTGGTTTTATCACATTTTAGGAGATGCAAAGTACTTCAGAGTTCAGATTCAAAGCAAGACTCCAACCCTACCCACAGTTCATGTAACGAGGGGGTTCCCCTTTCCCTGGGGAAAAGTGAAATTCCATAACTAAGTTTTTTGAATAATGAGCAGATGACATGTAGTAAGTATATATTTTGAACCTGTTCTAAAACAAACAAACAAAAAACACAACAAACAAAACAAACCAACAAACCACCTGTACCTCCAGAACAAAATTATGATGGAATTCTTTCTCATATATATAGAGGCAAATAATTAAAGAAATGTGAAAAGGGGAGATTTTTTGCTACTAAGAAAGAAGAAATTCTAGGACACAAACTTTTTCAATGCTTTTGTTTTTAAAAAAAAAAAAATCTGCAGATTACTTTTTG